>BMAO01030139.1:0-35891 GCA_019973975.1 Trichonephila clavata
TTTATTTTAACCAATCCCTGAGAGCTGAAAGTGTGACTTATGCAAATAAGATAGTTTCGGGTTTAGCGAGTTCGAAAGAGATATAAAAGGGAGAAATGAAATGAAGAGAGGAGGATGACTACGTGTTTTGATAGAGGAGTAAACTACGTGATTGATTAAGAAGGTGATTTCTAGGAGATTAGTTTAACTAAGTGAATTTGTTAGCGGAAGGAAGATTATTGAAAAAGATTCATTAATTCGATTCGGACGTAACTGAAGATATCCAGGATTGAAGCCACTTCATAGATTCTACAAGTATTCAAGATTCCTTCTTAAAGAGATATCAGGTCTGTGATTTTTATAGATTAGATTTAAATGCGTAGTTTGATTGTATGCGTTATTCCCCGTGGTATCAGTTAGTGTTCCGTCGTTCATAATTGAATTCTGATCTCACTACATCTATAATTTGTTGTTCTTAAAGTTTGATTAATATTTGTGTATTTCTATCATAAGGAATAATAAATAAGTGATTTATTATTTGCGTAGTCATTAATTATGATCCGACATATCCAAATTTAGATAATGTGCAAAGGGGAATTAATAACCATAGGGGTAGTGAGAGACTACGACACTGGCCCAAACGAAATACTGGAATTAAGAGCAGGTGCAGGATTTAGAGTTTTGCCGGAGTTATTTTTTTCGGGTAAGAAAATGTGTCTGAGTTTATCAATAATATTGACGACAATATAGCCTACTATGAAATACAGTGAATCTATCATGTGCATATTTAAAAGGTCATTTAATTGGGAGAGCGTTAGACTGGTTTGAGGTGATAGGCTTCGAATGTGTAAATGAAGAAGCGACTGCATTTGCAACACTTAAAAAGAAATTATCAGATAGTTTTCCGGTAATACGGAATAAATCAGAGCTAGAAGCTCAGTTTTTTTCATCAAAACAACGGAGAGGTCAAGCCCCGTCAGACTTTATTTTTCAGCTGTTAAAAATCATAAAACTCTAAATTTGAATTATGATGAGTTAAAATTGATTGATCACATAGTAATGCGACTAGAACCCAAATAATGGATTATTTAGAAGTTCGAAACCCCACAACGAAAACTCAATTGATAGAGTTGGTAGATCGGTATGAGGAACGTCATAGCTGCAGGGAAAACCAGGGTTCCAGTAATAATTTTGCTAGACGAAGTTGGGATGTGAGTAGGAATCCTGAGGAAAGAAGGAATAATAGAAATTGGAGAGATACTGGGGTCGGAAATAGTCAAAATGATCAAAGAGGACTAGGCAGGGGTACGAATAATTTTTCTCGTCGTAATTATCAAAATCAAGGATTCGAGGGTGGAAGTCGCTACAATCAGCCAAATCAGAGAACAGACCGGTATCAGAACGTAGGATGGTGGTTAGGAAGGGTCCTAATGATGATTCAGCAAAGCAGAATTGGAGGCGTGTTGATTGCAACAGCGAAAGGCAAGAAACGCAATTTAAACTTCTAAGCGATCGGTTGCGGGAGGTAAACGATCGCTAGTTAAGTCAAATCCTCCTATTAAATTAAAATTAATTCATTGCGATTATCACCAGTTGAACTTCCGTATGTGCCGATTCTATTGCATGATACATTTATAAAAGCGCTCTGGGATACAGGTGCGGAAAAGTCGTTTATTTCAGAAAAAACGTACCGGTCATATTTTTCTTTCTGTCCTATTAAAAAATCGTTAGCCGAAGTAGTTACAGCTCAAGGGTCACAATGCAGAAATTTAGGCATAGTTGAGTTGAGAATTAAAATAAGAGAATTTTCGAAGTTATGGAAATTTCATGTGATTGCTGAGATGCAATATCCATGCATCCTAGGTATTGATTTCATGTCACATGCGAAGATTAGTTTTGATTTCCTGTCTAAATCGTTAATCATTCCGGATTCGCAAACGGAAAAAGTGGCAATTTCGGACGAACCGGTTCAAATAGATCTATCTAACACTAAGTTAAATTCAAAACAAAAGCAGGAATTGCAGATTTTGTTTAAAGAATTTCATGGGTTGTTTTCGCTTAAGCTGGTCTGACACATGTATTTTGTCATGAAATTGACACGGGTGATAGTCCTCCTGTTTTTTCGAGACCTTATCGCTATGACAGGGTATAATCGACTACCATGTTCAGAAAATGTTGGGTGATGGAACAATAGTTCCAACAACATCGCCCTACGCGTCTCCAGTTGTTTTATGTCGGAAGAAAAACGGGTTGCCGTTAGATGACCCAGAAGCTTATAGGTTTGCAATAGATTATAGGAAGTTAAATGCGGTCACGAGATATCCGCGATATCCGCTACAATAATTGATGATTTGATCACTAATATTCCGCACACCGAAATTATGACATCTCTTGATTTACGCAGCGGATACTTTCAGATGGCAGTAGACCCAAAGATGTGCATAAGACGGCGTTTGTTACAAAAAAATGGTACTTTTGCATTTACTCGCATGCCATTTGGCTTTCGGGGGCAGCTCCAAATTTTCAAAGGGCCATAGAGATGATCCTCAGGCCAGTCCTCGGACGTTTTGCCCACTGTTATATGGATGACGTTATCATCTCGTCTCATCTTTTGAAAGCCATGTAGAACACTTACGGGAAGTATTCAGATTATTGCAGGAGGCTGGTTTGACGTTGAATCGCGAGAAATGTCATTTCGCGAGGGAACAATTACGTTATTTGGGTTTAGTTATTAATAAAGAAGGAGTTAAAACAGATGAGGAAAAGGTAAAAGCAATTATTGAAATGAAGCCTCCGAAAACTGCAAAACAAATAGCAAAATTTTTAGGAATGACGGGTTGGTATCAAAAGTTTATTAAAAACTACGCAGACATGTGTGAACCTTATATAATTTAAAACGAAAAACTCTAAGTTCCGTTGGTCGGAATCAGCGCAGGAAGCCTTTGATCGTATTAAGAAGCACTGACAGAAGCTCCAGTGTTACAATTACCAGATTTTTCCAAGCTTTTGAACTCTATACGGATGCGAGCTCCGTGGGGGTAGGAGCAGTATTGACACAGAATAATAGGCCTATAGCGTTTGCATCGAGAACTTTAAACCGAGCAGAAAGGAATTATAGTGTGACGGAATGGAATGTTTAGCTGTCATATGGGCATTAAATAAATATCGCACGTATTTCGGATCCTTGCCGGTTAAAGTGATAACAGACCATTCTGCACTTACCAAATTAACGAAGGGAAAGAATTTGTCGTCTAGAATGATAAGGTGGACGCTTAAGTTGGCAAATTTTAATGTAGAATGGGAACATCGCCCAGGTGCGCAAAATTTAGTGGCTGATATGTTGTCTAGAAACCCGTTAGAAAGTAGTGAAGAACCAAAGGTGTCTTGTGCGGTGATTAGATCGTTAGTATTATCTTCTAGAGAACAGTTAAGAGAGGAACAGAGAAATGACCCGGAGCTAGGGCATATAATGAAGTTTTTGGAAAATCCGGACGATAGTTCTGTTAATGAATCGATCTGCAGAAATTGGTCCAATGACTTTAAAATCGTGGACGGTTTGCTATATTATGCAAAATATACAACCACACTAGGTGAATTAAGGGTATTTATACCTAAAACATTACGTAAAGATGTTATGCGAGAATTTCATAACTCGCCTATGGCAGGTCATTTAGGCAAAATGAAAACCTACTTAAAATTAAAGGACGCGTGTTATTTCCCGTACATGAGGAAATACATTTATACATATGTAGCAACCTGCGACCAATGCCAAAAAATTAATTATAAAAACGGATTACCAGCTGGTCAATTAATTCCGATAATAACGAATTTTCCGAATGAAATCGTGTCTTTAGATTTGTTAGGCCCATACCCTGCAACTAGTCCAGAACGCTATAGATTTATATTAGTAATTACAGATAATTTTTCTAAATGGGTTGAAATAGTTCCCTTAAGGAAAGCTTCGGCTAAAGCAATCGCCAATGCATTTTTTGAGAATTATATTGCGCGTTATATGGGGCTCCTGTAAAGTTAATTACAGATAACGGCCCCCAAATGATATCCGAAGTTTTTGAGCAAGTATGTCGCTGATTGCACATAAAACACGTTAAAACTGTGGTATATCGTCCACAAGCTAATCAAACAGAAAGAGTTAATCGCACTCTTTTAAAAATGATTTCGAGTTTTGTCGTGGATAATCACACTAACTGGGATCAATTTCTGCAAGAGTTCGGTTATGCGATTAGGACAGCAGTACATGAGACAACGGGCAAAACACCGGCGGAATTATTTTTAGGTCGAAATTTAATCACCAACCTTTCAGAATTTAGTTATGGTAACGGATGGATCAGATTTAGTTTGTGGGAACATAGAAAGGTTGTTTGAGGAGGCTAGAGTTCATACAAAGCGCCAGCAAGAGAAGTGGGCGAAATATTATAATAAAAAGAGGCGTGAAAATAATGTGAAAGTTGGTGATCTAGTATTAGTTCAAACTCACCGTTAAGTTCAAAATGTAAAAAAATAGTAGGTAAATTTATGCCAAAGTTTGAAGGCCCATATAAAGTTCTGAGTGTAAAAAATAATAATAATTTAGTAATATTAAAATTTGGTAAAAGAATAACGGTTAATGTGGACCAGGTGAGAATTTACCATCAAAGAGAAGACAGTGTTGCCGAGTCGGAAAGTGGCACTAGTAGTGATCATGGTGCAGTGACATCAGTCAGGTCAGATGATGCGCAGTCGTCATTGGTGCAATCGGAGAATGATGGGGGTTGTCGTAAAGGAACGAAATCAGGAAATGTAAATGGTAGTAGAGATATAGTTGCGAATAGACGCGATGGAGTGGAGGTGAGAAAAAAACGTGGACGGACGGAATCTGCTGTTTCTTCGGGGGGTGGCGTGTATAATTTCAGGAAAAAAAGACCTTTTTGGACTGAGAGAGAGAAAAGAGGAAGGCCAGAATCTTGGAGGGAAAACGTACAATAGAAGAGACCAGAGGCCCAGGTAGATCGCGAAAAAAGAAAGATTTCCTCGTCAATGCCGTCTCGTCCCTCCAGAAAGCGGTATAGAAAGGTGGAAGAAAATAGTTCTGAAAGAGCAGTTCCAGGACCATCCCACAGATTCAAGTACAACAGACCTCATCAGGAAAGGAGCTGTCCATACAATCTTCGGAGCCGACGTCGAGTGGACAACAGCCAAGTTCCAGTTCTCACAAAGGAAAACAACGCCTCAGCAGGAGCATATCAACTTCAACGGACTCGATGGAAGAGGAGACCCAGAAGGTTGGAGCGCAGAGTGGACAACCCTAGGACAAGGTCATCCAGCACAGAGGCCAGGGTTGGAGACAAAGCCTATGCAGATTGGATCTAAAGACTAGCCAGGTTGTATAATTCTAATTTGTTTATTTTTCCTCTGATAGACAGTTCGGAGTATTTTCCATGTGGGCTAGTCTAATTTTTTTTTGTAAAATTAACGTACAAAAGTGTCACTGAGTTGTGTGCATTTTCATATCGGTTGAAAAGACTTTTGTATTTAATTTTTTTCCAAATTGTGGAAAAACATTTGTTGAATTGCAATTGTTTTGCACATTAAAGACGAGACTTTATATGTGAGATTACTTGTATTGTTTGTTGTAATATATTCTCTATGTAAAAAATGTATATATTTTTGTGTGTAATTATTAAGATGTATAAGTAGTGTCTGGTTTCTGGGCGCGGCGTAATTAGGAATACTAACAAAAAACATTAACAGCGCAGCGCGATTGATTGGGAATTTTTGAAAATGAAACCAGATAAAAGGTTAAATTGTTATGAAACTATATATATATAATATAATGTATGCCATATTTTATGTCAATAAGGAAGTTGTATAAAAGTTCTGTGCATTTAATGTCATGTTTTAGAAAAATTGACAAGGTTTCCTTTCAGGGCAGCAGTCCCTGAACATAGTGATGCGATGAAAACTTTGATGTCGTGAGAAGATATTAATGTAAAATTTTATTTATATTAGCACTTAAGTAAAGTGCATGATCAGGGTTTTTTCCTTGAAAGGTTTTCCCCTGATCTTCGCCCGAATGGGATGCACTGTAGGGATTATAAATATGTAAAAGAGCAATAAATTGGAGTGGAGTACCCCTTTTGAGTAGTCATTTCTGTGTGTTAGTTTAATTAAAGTTTCTAACTTAGAGAGTTAAAACTTTCTACAAGTTCAGAATTTTCAGGCATTATAAAGTTCGTGAGTTAACTTTCTACAAGTTCAGAATTTTCAGGCATTATAAAGTTCGTGAGTTAACTTTTTACAAGTTCAGGCATTCTAGAGTAGTTAAAATTTTGTGCAGGTTCAGTGTTTTTCAGATGTTAGGTAAATTAAGCGAGTTCTTGCAGGTCGTTTAGACCTTCAATAAGTCACGCTTTTTTTCTCGGAGGGGGGTTGTGACGGGTGCTTACGCGTTTCACTAACCTTCTCTCATAATCTTTTAAATTGTATTTATTTTAACCAATCCCCACTGAGAGCTGAAAGTGTGACTTATGCAAATAAGATAGTTTCGGGTTTAGCGAGTTCGAAAGAGATATAAAAGGGAGAAATGAAATGAAGAGAGGAGGATGACTACGTGTTTTGATAGAGGAGTAAACTACGTGATTGATTAAGAAGGTGATTCTAGGAGATTAGTTTAACTAAGTGAATTTTGTTAGCGGAAGGAAGATTATTGAAAAAGATTCATTAATTCGATTCGGACGTAACTGAAGATATCCAGGATTGAAGCCACTTCATAGATTCTACAAGTATTCAAGATTCCTTCTTAAAGAGATATCAGGTCTGTGATTTTTATAGATTTGCGTAGTTTGATTGTATGCGTTATTCCCCCGTGGTATCAGTTAGTGTTCCGTCGTTCATAATTGAATTCTGATCTCACTCCACTATAATTTGTTGTTCTTAAAGTTTGATTAATATTTGTGTATTTCTATCATAAGGAATAATAAATAAGTGATTTATTATTTGCGTAGTCATTAATTATGAATCCGACATATCCAAATTTAGATAATGTGCAAAGGGGAATTAATAACCATAGGGGTAGTGAGAGACTACGACAACGTGGTCGAACGAAAATTTAAATAATGGCGGCTACATTCTGTTGTCCAATAGGGTTACTGTAATTACTTGTCGGGTCGGATGGGGGTTGCCATATAAAAAGATTTATCGCCAATTTAAAAAAATCGCGCCAAGGGAGACCGTTCAGTAAATCTGTTCCCACTTTTTGTCTCGAAATTTTGAATTGTAATACTAAAATATTTTTCCTATTTTCAATGATTTAAACTGTGTTTTGTTTGAAAAAGATCTGCGTGCTTAATTTATTTATCATTTTAAATCAGTGCAAGCAAAATGACGTGTTTAGAGCTATGTTTGCATTTATGATTGCCTGTAAGGAAAAATTTTCTTTTTTGAATCTTTTTGACACCCAGGGTATAATTTAAATTAAATTTCAATTCATTCGAATATACTCATGCACATTTATGAATTTTAATTTTCAGAGAATACGCCCTCAATTTTGCGTCTTTTGCAATCATCCGATTGGAAGAAATAATGAGAAATTATTTAAAATAGTTATTATGAGTTAAAAATACCTTTAGTTATAATCATTATAATAAACAACAAATATAAATTAAAATTAAATTATCCCTTTCGTTGTGTTTTATCGTGTTTCTCAGACTTTTTATAAGTTCTTAAAACGAAGGAGCATATCCTAACTTATTGAACGTATTATTAATTGAAAACCTTACTTTCATTACAGAGATCCAGGATTTCAGACATACAATTACATTTTAAACACACCTCAATTCTCTAAATAAAACGTTGATACACATTGAAGAAAAAATAAATTGATCAAATAATTCCAAGAGAAGGAAATATTCTCTTTTTTCTGTATTGTTCCAAAAAAATACTGCTTGGATGGAGAAAAGAGAACTACACTTTTAATTATGTATCCACGAGATTTTTAAATGTATATTAAATATTTGAGAGACTTTTTTCCCCCTTCCTTCGTAATAAAGTACATAGAGTTCGTAACGTTTTAAAATTAGGAATCCTTTTGCAAAACAATATATGAGAATGGAAGTTTTTTTTTCTTTTGATGTTAATATTTTCTGAATTTAGAGACATGAAAAGTCAATTACATTTTCTTGAAAAATGTTTTGATACTTCTCTTTCTCTCTGTTAATAATACATTTGAATAAGTGCACATTAATTTTGGGTTATATCTGAAATATTATGTACACAGAATAATATATTTAATATTTTTGCAAAGTTAAAAATAAGCGACGATATATATATATATATATATAATATTTTGGAAATATTAAAGACATTTTCATTCAAAAATAAATCTCTTCTTTATATGATTATTTCATTTTCAATCATTATAAGACGAGTAAATTATTATTATTATAAGATTATTAACTGAAATGCGAGGTAGATATTATGTTTTGTCATCACAAATATAAAAAGAAAATGGTAGATAAAGAAAAAAAACGAAGCATAATTAAAATGAATCTTAAAGAATGAATGCTAATTACATTTATTTTCTAGTTAGTATTGCATGACCGTCAACGAAAGCTGATTCAAGGATAAGAAGTTGCAAAAAAGTATTACAATAGAAATAAATAATCCAAAGCAAAGTTTGTTAAGCATTTTGGCTTGTAAAAAAGTGGTCCTCAAAAGAAGGGGAACTTAATTTCTATAAAAATCTGAGTTTTACACATTGATGACTGACGTAGACTTACTTAAATATCTAAATTCAGCACACTTTGAAAAAAAAATGGATTTCGATCTGTGACGGGGCTATTCGCGAGACATTCTGACTAATCCTCTTGGGGAAACTTTGGGACTAGCATTTATACTAATTCACAGCCTTTCAAGAAAAACACGAGATAGATATATGTTAATTATTTCGATTATATAAAGTCTATATATATAGGTTTTGTAGATGTAAGAGGGAGAAGGAGCCGTGAAGCTGTGAAGCAAGTTGAACACTGGAGAATTTACTTCACTAACTTAGCGCGCGTTTAAAAGGTGTAATTTCTGAGATTAAATTATTACATTGAAGCTTTAAGATAGTAGATTTAGAATCGGCCCGAGGTCATTAGTGATTGTTCTCCTTATCCATTTCTGGTAGTCGGGTTTACTTAGAATTGAGTATTAGGATTAATCGACGTATTAGAGATCACTCCTAGGTTTCTTCTTATAGTTAAACTTGTGATTGTTTAAGTGTTTGTTCAGAACTTGAATAAATCTATTTGTTATTATGGAGTTTGTTGGTGATGTTTCATCCCCCACACACACCTAGAGACGCGCAGGACAGAAGGAGAGGGGTCCCAGTTAGGACCCCTCCCCCACAGATCTTGTTGCAGTATTTTGCAATACCTCTGCAGATGAACACACTTTTTGAAAAGAACATAATTTTTCTCTTCTTAAATGATATTTAATCATCATTTAAATCTTACTAACCTCTTTTTTTAAGTTTATTTTTCTCTACTTAAATCAAAGAATGATTTCATAATGATGAAACACTTTAAAAAAAAGATTCTAACACATAAAAATTTGATTCTCCGATGCACTTTACGATCTTAATACACTTAAAGAAATTAACCATCTATTGATAAGGAAGATTACAAATAGTTCGGTAAAAACTCACAAACACTTGCACAGACAACAGGGGTCGCTGTCTGCAGGCTCCGTCGCTGGGTCCTCAGCCTCCGCGAAGTTCCCGGGAATGTAGCGTCCGGCCTCCTCGCGAGCGACGTGGTAAACACCACGGCGACGCGCGAAGAGCTTGCCCCTGAAACGAGAAAAGAATGGAAAGGTGTCAATAACTTGAAATTCACACACTAAAAAACTAATCAATCAACTTTATTTATTCCAATATTATCACAGAATGCAAAACGAAAAGAATTTTTGCTGTTTTAATATTGTAGTTAAGAAACCTTTGAGAAAAAAGAAACGAGCCTTATATCTACAGTAGTCACATACGATGTGTAACATCTGATATGTTATCGTGGTAAAGTCGCAATAGCAACTTGAATCCTGAAAAAAATGAATCGAGTAGGATTGGAAATAATTTTCTATGGAATAATTACATCTTTAATGAAAATTTTATTTAATTAACACAAGGAGTAATGCAATTTTTTTTTTATCAAAAATGATTATTCTTCTTCAATTTGGGGAAGAGCGGTAATGATAATTTATGATAACTAAAATATTACTCATGTACTTGTGTTTTCAAAGTATTTAAAAACCGTTGAAAAATAGCGTCAATAACAGTACCACTGTTAGTTGTCGAAACATTTCGATTTGTGTTCATTTCGAGCTTGAGTTCACCATTCTAAAAAGCTATGAGTGGCTCGGCTTCTAGCAAACTGAAGTTAACTTTAAAATCACCACTCACAAAATCATGGGAAGCGAATGATAGTTTTTTTTAAAAAAAAGAGCAGAATCACTTTCGGTATATGGTAAAAGTAAAAAATGCAGGAAATCTTTAATTTTTTTAACCGTTTGATTCGGAGAAATGTATACGATTACCAAAATCACTGTTTGTCCATTTTCAAATAAGCATTTTGCTGCAAATATGTCCCCAATATCTTGACTAACAATACCCAGTCTACTTGTTTGATAATAAGTAATATCCATATGTCGAGCCACAACATATGAGTTGTTCTGTTTACGATAGATCGCAACACCAGCTGCTCTGTGGGCAGGTCGTTTAAATTGTACGCAGCAATCGAAGTCAGGTATCGAAACACGTTCGTCATTGTCTAACCACGTCTCTGCCTAAAGGGCCTAGCTTCTTCTCTGATCCTAAAGTGCGAAAACAAAACAAAAATCCCACGGCCTAGACCGCTGGGGGTGGGGGCGGAGCCCCTCCCGAATGAAGGAGAAAAAATAAACTTCACTGAATAACGCGCGCTTCCCCAACTTCCTGTTTCGCGTTTCCGTCCCTTTTCACGAAATCACTCCCGCAAATCTCCAGCAATCAAGAGGAAAGAGGTTACACATCAAAAAATATTTCAAAACTGGAAGTGTACCAGTAAAACATTTTGAAAATTGTGAAAATTGTAATAAAATTTTGAATTAGTAAGGAAATTTTATGTTCAAAAATTTAGGTTTTATTAGTTTTGATAATAATTAGTAACAAAGTAATGGATGTCAATGTGTAATTTTAAATTCTTATTATAAGTCGTATTAAAAACTTATTTTGTCAATCAAAACAATAGATAGGAAGCACTAACTGAAAAAACCCTCGTAAATATCTATTTTAAAGTATGAGCAAGAAGTATTCATATTTTTTGAGAGCTTAACCCGGAAATTTTTTATTCTTCTCGCAATCAATCGTTTTCGGAATAAAGTAAAAAAATTCGCACGCTATTATGTCGTTTTCTGTTTCAGAACATTTTATCTCTCTTTGAATTATTTTTACAGAGAAGGAAAAAATTGCTAATAATATATATATATACATTATAAGTTTCATTGATGTATTAGTCTCAAATTATTCTAACTTTTTTAATGGATTGTTGGAAACTTCTCACCAAGATTTGAGGTTTTCTTGCAACTGTATTGAAATCATGATACGAAGACATTCTTTTTTTTTTGGAATAAAATCTATCATTTTATTAAATATGCTGTGTAACATTCTTGTTGCAATAAATACTAATCTTGTATTTTTTTTTCATAAAATTTACTTCAATATGTCTTTTGGATCTTTGTTTGCCGAGATGGACAAGTGATCCAAAATAATAGTTGAGTTTTATCCCTGATTTACCGTCCTTGTTTTTCCCAATGATCTTTAAAAAACACCCAAGAGCCTCCAAATTCGATATTATCAAACTTAATCCCTTGTAAAAGAGAAATATTGCTATTTGCTGTCTTTCACAAATGGTCCTCAGCTATATTTAACTAAAAGTGCTCCGTTTGAAGAAATAATTAAAATATTCTCAACGTGCTTGATTATTCCTTGACTGAAAAAAATACATATGTTTGTAACTTAAGGAAATTTTTTAGTAAATTAAGTTTATAGTATGAAACCAAATATCTAAACACATGTATAAATAGTTATCTTTCATCACAAATGGCAGATTTATTCTACCATTATTTTTTATCTTAATTTACAACAAGGGTAAGATAAATGTAAGTTATCCGATTTTGTTATTTCAAATAAAGAATCAATTCCTTCGTACTATTTTTAATTTCATCAGCAAAGCAGAAATAAAATTGAGATTACCTTACCTTGATCGTCATCTATTTTTAATGTACATCATATCTAAATGAATGAAAAAACTGATAACTTTAAACATTTTTCTAAAAACCATGAACAAATATTGGCAATATTATAATTTGATTACTTTTTACAACACATCTACTTTGATGTTTGAAAAAATATGCTATTTTTGTAATATTATTTTTGTTTGGTCAATAGTAAAAGTTAGCTCTTTCGGTCAATATTCTGATTTTGCCGCAATTTTTCTCGAAGAAAGATATTAGTTTTTCAGTCCTATGCATCAGACTACATGACGTGCCTTCATTTATTACAAAAGAATGAGACTTATATATAAGCACTGAAAGTGATGAAGTACTTTATTTATTTTGTACAAATAACCAATGAAACACTTGTTATACTCTGAAGTATTCAAAACATATTAAATAATTTTAAAAACTAAAATAGCATCATATACATGTAGATTCCTCTTTAAAAATCTTCTTCGTCAATGAAATTCGCCAAGATGATTCTTCGCCAATGAAATTTATTTGTGCAGAGGTTTTATATTGACTTCAACCACTTTCTACATCTTAAGGCGTAAAAACTATAAGGGGAATCTCATTTTCAATGCAAACTCACAAGACGAACCTTATCTATCAAAACGAGTTTAGGTAGCAGGTGCATATCATTGATAATGTCCTCGAACTGTTCTCTCTCTCAGTTAACACTTCCTCTTCGAACTTCTACTCTCTTGCAGAGAAATCGATTAAATATTTTTTTTTAATTTTTTATCTACATTTTATAGTAGTGAACATTTTTAAAATTTTCTTACTCTAACTAAACATTCCAAGTTTGCCTTAAGCAAGCCTCGTCTTTCTTTTTTCAATATTTATTAGAATTTCATAAAATTTTGATTGGCACCACCGCGATAACAAAAAACATTCTACTCAAATTTATCTTTGCATTTAGTTCTATGATTCAACGCTTTTCATTTCCTCACCTTCGAATCTCATCTTCATCCATGAAAAAAAATTACACACACACACACATATATATATATACATATATATATATATATATATATATATACTAGCTGACCCGGCCCGGCGTTGCACGGGCTTTTACCGAGGGTATAACTTAATCCCCATGTTAATTTCCTCCTTTCCTTCTGACGCCAGCACTTTTGTGTGCGTGTGACACGTACGATGTGAGTGTAAGGCCCGTGAGTGCGTGTCATGTGGTTTTCTTGTTTAACATTTTCCCTTCTCTTCACAAAATCAGCACTTCCAATATTATTTCTCGAAATTACTTTTACTTCTTTGTTTCTTTCCTCTCCGCTTAGCCCAGCGTTTCACGGGCTTTTACCAGTGAATAACTTATATAATCCCCATGGGAATTTCCTGTTTCCCTCAGGACGATAGCACTTATGTGTGTATGCGCGATGTGAGTGATTTCTTTAACTATGACATTAAAACTCCCTTTTTCGAAATTTGTTCTTGCGTTGGTGTGGTGTGGTACTTAGGAGAGGTGGGTAAAAGCTTAGGTGTCGTCCTCGTCACTTGACCATGGTTGAAAATTTCGAGGTCCGTCGCTAAAAACCCTCGAATAGGTGAACAGTGCGAATTTATAAATCACTCACTCACTTTTCAATTCTTTCGTTGCAATTTTTTAGTCCCCGGAAACGAAAATGTAGCCTTTTTAAAAATAGTTGTATGTTGAAAAAAGACAGAAAAGTAGAAATTTTTCAAATTACAAAATTTTACTACTATTTTAAATCTTGAAGTAAAATTGTGAGGATATTTTGAAATGTTCGACACACGGGGAAAAAGTTTCATGCAATTATTTTTATGAAAGAAGAAACTATTAAATGATTGTTTTAAGTAATTTGAGTGTTTTGTTAAAATTTGTTCAAAAAAGTTTTTGGCTTTTTATTTTTTAAATCACTGATTCTAAAAGTTTTAAAAATCATTTTTATTTAAACGCAACGATTTTGATTCATGTTAGAAAAAAATCATAAAATATGCAAAATATCATTGTTTTGTAAAAAAAAGTTTTTTAAAAATTTAAAAAAAAAAGATATTTTTCGGCATTTTATTTTTTTAATCACTGATTCTAAATGAACAATGAACTTTTTAAAAATCATTTTCATTTAAATTCATCTATATTTATTCATTTTAGAAGAAATCATAAAATACTAAACAAAATTAATTAATTATTTTACACTAATATTGATTAAAAATATTCATTTAGCAATTAATTGGGACATGCGAATTTAGTGAGTGTTGATATATTAATAACACGCAATTAATAATGAAGAATTTTTTTATTTGAACATAGCTTTTAGTTTTTTCTAAGGAAGTTATGCTTATTTAATTGAATAATTCAAAAAAATATTTCGAAATGGGCAAATTTTGCGTTTTTATTATGAAATTATATGTCAAAAAAAGATTTATACATTAGGCATTATTTTAAAGTAAACTATAAGTTTTATGAAAGAGAACAAAAATTTTGATACTGATAAATATTTTAAATGAGTCACAGAAATGTATTGAATACATTTTGTCATCTTAATCTAACATCTATAATGATTTAATTTTGAAAATTATCTAAAGAAAAAATGACGAAAATTGAAGCAAAAAATAACTTTTTCACTCGCATTCTTTTTACTCGCCAAATTTACTGATTTCCCCCTGTTTAAGGCAGATCTTCTTAGTGTAACCCTTGAGTTAGATGCGGACGACAGTTAAACAGTTCAAAGGTCTTTGGAGCAAAACTATTTTTCGACTCCAAGGTTTGGCTAACTGTAAAATCGCCTATTTTTTATTATTTTTTTTTTATTTATAGGGCATAATTTTTAAGTTAATGCTTTCAAACTTCGCAAATTAATTGCAAAAATAAGGTACTTTTAAATAATAAAAAATGTACAAAAATTACTGTTTAAATTATTTCTCAAAAAAATGATTTTTTACGAAAATAACAAAAAAAAAAATTTTAAATCCGTAATTTTTAAGAAATTTTTTCAATCTTTCTTTGGATTACGGATAATATTCTTTTACACAAGAAAATAAAGTTTCGTGCGATTATATTTATAAATGGCAAAGTTATTCAATGTTAAGTTAAAATTTTGAGTATTTTTTGAAATATCTTTTTAAAAAAAGTTTTGGGAATTGTATTTTTTAAATGACTGGATCTAAAAGAGAAAGGCTTGAAGTTATTTAGTGTAGAATATCATTTTAATAAGGCGAAAACAAATTCATACGCAACAATTTAGAAATAATTTGCATAAAAACGCTTCAGTTTTAATCCTTTTTTAAAAAATTCTTAAAAAATAGAAAATATCATTATTTTGCCAAAATAATTATACCGTATTGTGGCGAAATAAATGATCTTTCCGATTCTGTAATTATTTTTTGTCTGATTTCAACAGTAAAAATTAGATGGCAATTTTAAGATGGTGGAAAAAGTCGGATCACCGCTCGGCCGAAACGGAATGGAAGTGCTGCCAAGTAAACAACCCGCAGGAGTAAAACAATTAGGCGTTTTTAAGGTTTTTAATTAATATCTTTTCAACTAATTGCAATATCGGAATGAAAAATATTTTACGTCATATTCTCAGACCTACTGAATATACGCACAAAATTTCATAAGAATCGGTCAAGTCATTTCGGAGGAGTTTGGTCACAAACACTATGACAGGAGAATTTTATATATTAGATATATATAAGTGATACACTTTTTTCGAATTTAATCAAATATGTTCTATCACTGAATAATTCAGCACCAAAATATGATTTAATTTTATCCCTGCCATTTTAAAAGAATCCTTTTTGCGTTGTAACAGTAAAAAATTTAACTACAAGTATGCTCATGACTGGACTCATTTACGTCTGAAAAAAATGCCCATTGCCATGTTTCTCAAATCGTAAGAACATCATCTAATCGAAATGGAAAACCAATTTTTACTGGAGATCTTTTAAAATTTACCTGACAGAATTTTTTAATACGAAGTTTTGAGAGTCTTAGAAAGATAATATAGTCGCATTTTTGGAACTATGCCTTTTTTGTGTGTCTGACAGAAGCCATGTTTAATTATACGTTTGCAAAGGAAACCAAATAAAAAAGTAATCTGAATTTTATGAAATTTTTATATTCTTTTTTTTTGCATAAAATAAATTAGAATTTAATTTTCTTTACACAAAATTTCAAGGGTATTTCTTCTTAAATATATAAAAAAGGTTTCGTATTTTAGTTAAGAAAACACTTTTCAATAAAAGACAAAATCTACACGAAGTCTTAATCCAAACCTGATCATTGAGTTCTTGCCTATATAATAAATGATATGTCCTTCTTAATACTAAACAAAGTTACATGCTTACTATTTTTTTAAATGAATGTTGCACATCTAAGTTTTCGAGGGTCAATTACGTATTTAAATGGATCTTATAGATCTTAAGCGAATACAGTTTGTTCAACTGTTACTATACCAGGTGTTCATAATTAAACTTAAAATTTGAAAGCAGACTCTAGCAAAAACTATGCAGCGTAATCGCATGAAAATTGGGTAATGCCAGAATGATGGGAATTTTATCGAGGGATAACAATAACAACAAAACAATGAGTTTCAAAATCAACCCCTGGGTGGCGTATCATAGCTTTACTGAGAACATATAAGTTTTTTACAATAGTTTACAAAACATGCTGGATATGCTGTCCACCAATTCCTGCTACCATTTGGAAGAGTAAAACTGAATGTTCGACTATTACAAGCCGCATGAACTGGGAAATGTTTCGCACATGGCGTTCTATACTCTCTTTAAGGTCGGATAGAGATGTGATGGTAGATCATGGCCTTGATTTATCCCCACAGCAGAAAGTCGCAAGGATTCCAGTTAGAAGCTGTATGATTCCGAGATGTAAGAAAATGCCTGCTGATGATTCTGTCGTCGTCAAAATGGCGGAGGAGCACTTGTTTCAGGCAATGTGTTATGTATGGAAGAGCCCCATTCTTAATAAACACTGAGGTTGTATCACATCGCCTTGCCTGAAGAGCCGGAATAACGGATTGCTCTAATAATGAA
This sequence comes from Trichonephila clavata, assembly GCA_019973975.1. NCBI lineage: Eukaryota > Metazoa > Arthropoda > Arachnida > Araneae > Nephilidae > Trichonephila > Trichonephila clavata. The sequence goes on from BMAO01030139.1 coordinate 17,299, forward strand.
GCGTATCATTGACCGGTGACGATACCTGTGGCGCTGATCTTTTCGAAATTAAAACAGGATCTACAAAGAAGGTCGCAGTAAAGCAGTACCAAACCGTTACACACGAAAAGTGTAATGGGATTTGTAAGAATTGTAATTTGGGTTTGTACCAGCAAGTAAGGCAATTGTGTGTGTTAACTGCGCCTTCCAGATGAAAGTGAGACTCGTCTGTCCTCAAAATGTTCCATGGACGGTTATCCTGGAGCTCAAATCACGCAATAAACTACAACGCATAAGTTTATCGACTATCCACATCATCTGGTAAGAGCTTCTGCAGTAACGACAGTTTATAGGGATTGGAGCGTCAGACCTTTCGAAGAATTTTATGAACCGTAGAACAAGGATGGTCAACAGATGCTGCAATATGACGAATACTAGTGCTGGCGTTGGTTTGCGATCCACTTCCGTTGCTACATTATCCACTGTACCTGTTCTGCAACACGATATCGTTCTCTTCCTGGCTGAATCCCTTGGGTTTCCGTTGCTTCAAATTTTTAAATGATGTTTGTTAGTCCTTGACTACTGAAGGGACCTGACCTCTTTGTAACCGCTTCAATCACCGAAATTTCCCCAAACCTCCGGTAGCAGAGTCTCCATATTGGTATAAGAATTATATCAGTAAATCACGTTCCCGGAGAAAAAATCTAAATCGTATTGATTAAAATGTTATTTTTGTTTTGTAAAGAGAAAAGAGTGATTTCTTAAACATTCTTTTTTCACATTCAAAACTTCACTGTTAGTATAATTTTCAGCATTTAGTGTTATTAAAATATTTTTAAAATCAAATTCTGAATTTTTGATATTTGTATAATATTTGTAAATATGCAATAACTTTTTTTTAGAAAATTGTGGGTTACGGAACACATAAATTTAAATATCTTTCATGGCAAGTATGCCAATTTTGTTTTAATTTTTACATCGATATCCAGACTAAATAAATTGTAGTTTTGTCTTTAATTGCAGTTGAAGTTGGTTAAATTACTGAAATATTGTTAACTCTTGCATGGGCATTTAATGAAGTGCTAGCTTTAAGATCAGCCAATTCTTTATTTAAGTCATTTGAAAATCTAATCAAAAATACCCAGAACTCTCAAAAGCGAATCATTCAACACTCTATTTGGGGGGAGGGGAGGAAAAAAATAGACATGGGATGATTTTTTTTATTTTATTGTGTGCCAGCTGCAAAGATCGTTGTTTGTCGGAAGGAGAATGCCTACAGTGAACGGATGGAGTGGTCAGCGAAAGATCCTTATGAGAGAAATAAAAGGGGTCCTATTAAAATTTTCATGGCGAGAAGCTTTTGCTTAAACAATAGAGAAGGGTCGTTTTATCCTAGGGGTCAAATTCTGCATAATTAGAGTACCCGTTTCTGCACTACCCGTTTGAGATGTTGGGACGTTTCTTCCGTCAAAGGGGAAGGAAAGCGTACATAGAGGCAGCTAACTGCTTAACCTCTCCCCAACGGCTTTTCATCGTATTTTTGGCATTAACTACAATAAATCTTTATCTGAGAGAATGTATAGCTGGATTTATAGTTTCTAAAAGGCCTTACTTCGAATGAGAGGCTGGCAAAAATGAGAATAGGGTGTGGAAAAACCAATGGTCAAAAAATGTGTCTAAAATAGATTACCTTCAGTGATCTTCCCAACTCCTTAAAAATGAAGACATGGCAGTTTTAAAGAGAGGTCATCGATTGTGTAGGGACAGAGAGACAAGCAAAACTGTTCTTTTTTTACTTGTGTAGAAGGGGATATTTACCATACTAGGAACTACTTTCTTCCTTTGTAATAACTGTCAAAATTCAAATACCAGAATATTGAATAAACTTAAAGCATAATAAAAGAGAATAAAAGCACAATGGATATTCCCTTTGAATTCAAGAAAAATAATTATAATTAAGAAAAAGCTCAAACAAAATTACATTTTTCTTTCGTGTGAAAATCATTAACTTTTCCTTTTAACCCCACTTAAACATATAAATATTGTTGTTGCATTTTTTTTCAATAACAACAATAATATTTTCTACCCATTTTGATGCACTTCTCAATAAAATTATTTTCAAATAAACAAAAATTTCTAATTAAATTTATATTGTATTTAGATCAAAAATATTGTAAATTTAAAAAAAAATATTTGTAACAAAATCTAATGTGTGCATACAGTAGCGCACACAAAAAATTTTTAAGGGGAGGGGTCCACTGTAGAAAGTTTCCCAACTTGTATCATACCTCACGACAACACCAATCGATTCTTCTGATTTTGTCAATTTTGTTAACGAAAAACAGTAAAAAATAAATTATTGAATTAATAATTAGCCTTAATTAATAAAATAAGTTGTTAATTACAAGTGCTTAATTAAATTTTGCATTATATACTTACAGGATTATCATCAACTAAAAAAAACTCAAGGACTTTGGAGGGGGGGGGACTCCGTGCAGAGGTGGCTTAAGTTGGTTGGAGGCTACTGGCGGTAAAAGGTTTGAGGCCCATGGGCTTAAGAGTCGAAAAACTAAAATAGTGAAAAGAGTTGCTTAATTTAAATTCTCAAAAAATAGAATGTATTTCTAAAATAAAACTCATCGGCTGAAGAAAAATCTTAACTGTATAAAAAAATTGAAAAACTTACTTAAGAACTTACAGTTTTCCTTTACAGTTTGATTTCTCTTTGGCAATTCATCAATTATTTTTACCATATCTATTTTGTCCAAAACATTTTATTCTGTATATAATATGGCTATGTTGTTCAATTTGTCTTTTTTCCCATAGTATTTCTTGAGTTATTTTTAACACGTTTTAAGATTATTCACCTGATGCATTCGATTTCGGTATTGGTTCCAATATTTTCAAAAGTTTTTCTACATTAGGATTTCTCTTGCATCTCGATAAATTTCTCGCGGGGGTTTCATTGTATCTTTGTTTTCTTTTCATTTCTTGTTCCAAGGTGGCGTGGTTGGTTTGTCGCTGGCCTTTGCACTCATCAAGCTTGGGGCCCCTACCAGCACTGGAGACCGTGGCGGCCTCCAGGTCCGCCACTGACCCCACCCCCCGTGTGCGCCATTGTGTACAAATTTTTCACTTTTTAGCGAATTTTTTGAAATTTATGGAAAAAAGAATACACAAACGACACATTTAAAAAAAAATTAAAATTATAGTATAAATTTGATTTCTTTTACGTGAAAACTTTAATTTTTTTTCTGGCGAAAGTAGTTAAGTAATTGTAATTTTTCTGAATATTTATACGACGTTGAAAAGAAAATGTGTAATACTTTTAAACTCGTTTTACAATTCAGTCTAAGAATCAGTGACGTACACATACGTCTTTTTTAGGGGGAGAGGCGGTACATTCTAAAAAACACGTAGATCTAAGCTCGAAGGCATAAGCTCTATGGCGAAAATTAAAAACTTGTTGGTCTAAGGAGATGGATTGAACCCCCAAACCCTCCCCTTGTGTGTGTACACCACTGCTAAGAATTAATTGTAATGAATAAATTCTCTTATATTTGAAGTTAATGGGGAATCCCAATAAGTTGGATTTAGATACACAAAAAAGTTGCTATACTTACACTATATATCTTTTTAACAAAATTAATGGATTTGTGTTTGATCTATATAGAAAAACAAACTATTGAATTGATTTCATTGCAATTTAATTCAAATAATCTTTACTATCTGGATTGAAATTAAAGTTTTGTCTGAAATTATAAAGTCAAGATGTCCATCTTACTTTAATATGCTGTTTTTTTTTATTATAATCTTCATTTGAAAATATTGAAGTAATGAAATTGAATAACATTTGTATTGTATTTTCTTGTAGATAATAAGTGTTCCAAAGTGAAAGAAAAAATTTTCCTTCTTTCTTGTAGCAAGCTCTTACAGCAAGTTTTCCTCATTCTGAAGCACAATTATTCCTGCATTAAAAATTCAACAATGAAGTAAATTTGACAATATCAATTAACTTGGAAATTGCTCGGTAATTATTGCAAATTTGAATTTTTATGCAGCTTTCACAGCCAGCAATACTCTTAAAAAATTAATTATTTTCAAACTATACATAGTTTATTAACTAAAAAATTAAATAAGCAATTTTAAATCTATTTAAATAATAAAAACTACAATGCCATTAATTTTAAAAATAAAATTTGGGAAAAACATATAGCAACCGAACGTATATTTTTTGCGGCAATTTTTGAAAAGAAAAAAAAATGAATATAGAATTTTTTTTAGAAATATTCCCAAATCTTATATTGAAAGGATAGCTGCATTTTTAAGAATAACATTAAAGCTACTTTTGTATTTGTATAGATAAATTTTGAAAAACGGAATGCAAGGATTATAATATTTAAATTTGATTCTTATCTCTTTATTGGAAATGCGGTGTGGCAGTTAGGGAAGGATGTACTATCTTCCGTCACCCTCTTAAAAATGTGTAGAGATAGCATTTCCAATAATCAAATATCAAATAACAAACTTTAAATTAAAACAAATGTAAAAGTTGTTCATAACATTATTCAAGAAAGTAATAGAGAAAGAGTTATATTTGCATCGCACTATAAAGCTGCACGAGTGCTATTGGTGAAGGTCCTCATAATTTTGAACCATGGTCATGTAATGAGGACGACACCTCAGCTGTCACCCGCTTCTCCTAACTTCCACACCACACCAACGGGAGGGACATTTGACCCCTCGTCATATTTAACGTGCATCGGCCTCTTTTGCACGGCGGGTCTTCAGCGGTGCCAGTCTCAAACTCATGATACGCCAGCTACGAGGGGGTCAAGCTGCTCATAAAAACTGGCAGTGCATACATAATTCGGTTCAAGAGAATTATAGAAAAGATAACAATTGAGAGAAGTTGAAAAGTTTTATTAATCTTTCATCTGAAAAGCCTCATAATTTAAAAAATAAACGAAGAAACATTTGTTGATCATTTTTTATTGAAATAAATTTTGCAGTCAAAATAAGCTTTTCATTTTTAAAAATTTTATCAGCATATCTGTGTAAATGAAATATTAATTTTTAACATTAAAATAAAGAGTAATCAAAAATAGTTTTATATTAAAGATATTAGAAATAATAACATTTAAATAAATAGCATTGATAAAAAGTTTAATCGTAAAAATATTAAAAATAACAGTATATGAAAATACACAGTATACGTAGAAAATAGTTTTATTATAAGAAAAATAAATGTAAAATCTTTAAATATATATATATGAAATATCTCAACGACCCAGTAGCAACAACTTTAGAATTCAAGATCTTTATTCAAATTATGGAGTTTCTTTCCTAGTTAGAACACTGGAAGAACGTGTAACAAAGCTTCTAACACAGGCATAATGACTTTGGGGAACAACGATATTTAAATAGGGAAAGTAGGAAGAGGTAGGGAACAGACAAATTCCCCCAATCTAGTGATTTATGGGGTTTTCCAGGACCCTACTGGTTCTGTGCTTCTAGACAGAGGCGTTACTAACGCCGGTATTCACCGCTAACCTGACCCAGCGATGAAACCTGGGGTCAAGTAACCGGCAGTCAAGTTAAAACTAACCCTAGGTTAGAACTTCAATTCACAGCTCTTTTTCGACCTCAGGTTACTTGACCGCGGGTTTCGTAACCTGGGGTTACTGGTCGATTCTCATTGGACATCACCGTGACTTCTATTTATTTTATTCGCTTCGCGCCGGCTTTCCTCGTGTTTAAACGTCGTGCTAATTTTAAAAATGAATCTTAGTAAAATTTATTTCACACAATTTGAAAAAGAGTTGGTGTTGGAGTTGATGAAGCCACACTTGCACATAATTGAGTGCAAGGAAACCAATGCGGTAAGTAGTTTGAAAAAAAGCGAAGCTTTTACACTGAAATAGCACGGCAGTTCAACGACACTGATGGAGTGGTGAATACGCGAACACCACAACAAATCCGTCAATGTTATTAAAATTTAAAAAAGAGAATGAGCAAAAAAAGTGGCATTTTGCGACAGGAGAGGAGAAGAACAGGTGGTGGTGAAGTACCCAAAGAAGCAGAATTGACGGACTTCGAGATGAGATTTTTGGAGGAGCCGATTCTGACGCTGCCACTGTATACGCCCTTTGACAGCGACAGTACGTAAATCGAAATTTCAAGTAAGTAAATTTTTCGAGTTACTACATATTTTAATTAAATCGTAGTCGATAAAAAAATGAAAGCTATTCGTTAATGCTCACTCCCCAGGGAAACTGTCTTACTAAAGTGATTTTATTCTGGTTTAAATGATTTACTGGAGAAGTATTTGTTCTTAAAAAAGCAAAATACTCTGTTTTGAAATTTTTCATAAGTTTCTTAAATCTACCCAGTAAATAGTATTATGTAACATTAACAAAAATCAATGTTGCTGTCGATGTTTAATTTGTCCAGTAGAGAGGAATTAAAAAAACGTTTCACTACTTGCACAAATAGCTATATCTAAAATGTGTAAATATTTTTCTTTGAAACAGAATCTCCATACACCCCCAGTACGTCAAATTCTGCTTCGTTGATTCCCCCTGTGTCTCTACAGAGCACATGACAAAATTACTGAATATGACTGCTCATCAGATCCTTCAGTAAGTATATTTTACTATTCAAATTCATCAATATAAAAATTTTTATAACTATCATGACAAATAACTTGGATAAAAATACTTGAGGTAATGAACTGTTCATACGAAAAGGTAAAGTAATGAATGTAATAGCTTTTTCTGGTTTTTGGTGATAACATTGCATATTTTTTTCTTCCAACAATGGTGAATTTATCATTTGAGAATAAGTTTATGAATGCAATATAAAAAAAAATAAACAAGTCATATTTTAATAGAAATTTGATGTAACTATGATTCAGGTACACTTTCTTCGAAATCTTTTTTGTATTAATATGCATTATAAACAACTTTTACATTTTAAGGAATTAATTTTTTCGGTATTAAACGTTCAAAGATTTCTGGACAAAAATTTAAATAATTACAAAATTTTAAAATAACTTTTTTTTAAACGTCTATACCACTGCCACTCAATAGTAAACTTTTAATGTATTGAATCAAGACACAAAATAGATATTACCCCTCTAAACTAAAAAGAATTTTTATTTGAGTATGTAGATATACATAGCTTTTTTAAGATTTAAGAATTAGTTTGTGTTTCTATTAAACATGTAATTATTTTGTAGTGTTTCCTCCCCTTACCAGGAGGCGCACTGTGTCCCCCTACCGTAAGAATGTGTTGTTTGTTTTTGAAATAGATAGCTTCTCGGCACCGGCGCGTTAGGGCGGTGGCCAGATTAGAGAAATTTCCCGCGTGGGTAGTTACAATTTGCGTTTAATATTTCTTTTTATGTGTTTACTGTAAATAAAAGTGCTGTCCTCAAGACGAAGTCTGTTGCATGAAACCTCTACAACATCATACCCAACACAAAACGACATCACACTGTCGCATTAACGACAGGATCGAAACCTGAGTGAAGCAAGACCTCAAAAGGAACTACGAGGTAGGCAATCCTTTTGTTTTGTTTGAGCGAGTTCAGCAACTGTTATTTACAAAATTTTGGGGGTTAATTAATTTAGTATAATTCCTTTCAATCATGTTTCGTGGAGCGAGAAAGGAAGAATTAACATTAATTGCTGATGAATTAGGCGAGATAATAAATCCAGAAATGAAAGTGTTGGATTTAAAAAATTTAATTTTAAATAGCGACAAATACAAAACCGATAAAGTGTTTATCGATGACTATTTGGACTCGATTATCGCGGATAGAAAGTCGAAAGAAGAACAAGAGCGTTTAACGGAACAATCGAAACTTGTGTTTCCATTGACCGAACTCACCAAAAAGAGAGTATCTGATTCCATCCCATGGACTGAGAAACATGACTTCTCATTTCATCTTCTGAAAAAAGCTTTAGCGGAAGCACCTTCGCTGTACTCTCCAGTGCCTGATAAACCGTATACCATTCATTCAGATGCATCCCAAATTGGCATAGCTGCTTGCCTGTCACAAAAATGTCGTGATAAGTGTTACCCAATTGCTTATGCAAGTCAAAAATTAAGCAAGACCCAACAGTCATGGTCAACTATTGAACGAGAAGCATTTGCTATTGTGTGGAGCTTAAAAAAGTTCGAAGTATGGGTATTTGGGACTGAAATTGAATTTTATACTGATCATAACCCTTTACCTTACTTGACAAAGAGTGCACCACAATCTGCGAGGCTACAAAGATGGGCTTTTGCTCTACAGAAGTTCAATGTGACAATCAAACATTGCCCTGGTGTGAAAATGCCTCATGCTGATGCACTCTCACGATTAGTGTAACAAGTGTGCCTTTCAATTTTAAAAGGAACATTTTAGGTTTAGTGAACAATATTTTCTGAATCTCATTTTATATATTTCGTTATATTATTTGTGTATCTATTTACATTTTTAAAAAAAAAATGCTAATGTTTTTTTTTTAGAATTTGATTTCAAATATTTTTTAACTAACTGTTGTTTATTTTGTGTATTTCTTAAATTTCAATTTTCTTGATTATTATGGTATAATTATGGATATCAAAATACATATCTTTTTATATTTTTTCTTTATGTGTGAGATAATGCTAGTTACTTATATCTTAGTGTATGATATTAATGTATATTATTTCATGCTCATTTATTTTATTATCAGATTGAGTATCATGTGTGACACTTCAATCTTGTGTGGGGGTGTAGTGTTTCCTCCCCTTACCAGGAGGCGCACTGTGTCCCCCTACCGTAAGAATGTGTTGTTTGTTTTTGAAATAGATAGCTTCTCGGCACCGGCGCGTTAGGGCGGTGGCCAGATTAGAGAAATTTCCCGCGTGGGTAGTTACAATTTGCGTTTAATATTTCTTTTTATGTGTTTACTGTAAATAAAAGTGCTGTCCTCAAGACGAAGTCTGTTGCATGAAACCTCTACAACATCATACCCAACACAAAACGACATCACATATTTATTTTACAGAATGCAGGAATGGACACGCCTAAACTACGCCTAAAATAGAGAGACCATTGAAGGAGACATTATCAATGTTTCGCAAACGTGGCAAAAAAGCAACAGCTCCCTCCGCTGCTGCCAGAGCTGCAGCATGCATTGAAGATGAACATAGGTTGAACATAAAACACATGGAGGAGGAGCACAAACTGCGGATGGAGCTGCTGAGGGCCCAAATTGAAGTGCAAAACAGTTTATTGGCTACATTAAAAGATAAACATACAATAATTTTACAAAAAGTTGAATAAATATATATGAAAACAAAAACTTGTTATTTTTTTATTGAAATTGTGTTTTACATCAAAATGTTTAAAATTAACCAGAGAAAAAATTCGTGACAATAACATTTCTTTTGGCAAAACCAGCTGGACAACGCGAGCTTATTTCAAAGCTTGGTGTTACATCATCATTTTCCAGCTCCAATTGTTGCACCAAAGCTTCTATCTGGGGATCTGCAGGTGGTTCAGGATCATCTACAATAGTACATTAAATTATAAATATAATTATTATGATTGGGAATAAGTTGAAACTATGTATTCTTATAAATATCAGCATGGTTCTTACTATTTAACCAAAACAAATAATTGTCAAATTATTTTTCTGGATGGAACTATGAAAATGCATTTTAAAATCTTGCTTTTCGATGAACGAGTTAATGAATAATTTTTTCCTAAATATATATACGTAACATTTTTTATGAATCTCAAAAGTATGGATTTAATACTGTTTTAATTATATATAATTATAATATTTATACAAATATAAAAGAATCTTAAAATTTTAAAAGAACTTAGACCTTAAAATGCTTTGATTTTGGTCTTAAAACAGAGGACACTTTTCTGATGTCATTGATGTATTAACTATGATAATTTTACAATCATAAACAAAGTGCCACTGCCCCTTTTTAAACACATTTTCTTTTGTTTTTTAAAATCAATTGAAAGTATTTGCCTGTAAAATTTCATGTTTTGGGAATCACAAACAAAATTTTTGTCTTGAGAACAGTATATCAAGAATACAGGTGTATTTTCTTCTCAATCTGTTTCATGTGTGTTCTTTTTAAAATATAAATGCTTCTGTTAAAAGGAAGAACATTTTTCTGCAGTATATTATCAAAAATTTTAAGTGTTCAACATTTCGGTCAAAAATTTTCAAATCAGTTAATATAACTTTTTGGTTTTTTTAAAATTAGGTTCAGTATGCAGAATATTATATTTATAATTTATGAGTATTTTTTAAATTAAGTAAATTTCATGCAAAATACATTTAACAATATGTACACAATGTGTAAATGTAAGCATTACACATATTAAAAGTTATTATATGTAAATTTATATACATTGAAAATTTTCAAAGACTTGACAAATAATTAAATTACAAAATATTCTTACCCAGACGTATACATAAGTTGTGAAGAACACAACAAGCAACAATTATAGCTGGAACTCTCTCTATGTTGCAGTTCAACCCTATTGATAAGCACGGAAATCTTCTTTTTAAGATTCCATACTTTCGTTCAATTGTTTCTTGTTAACTCATGTGATTTATTATACCTGAAACAAAATAAAATTTAAATAAACTGTCTTGAAATATCCCAAACATGTAGTTTGTGTTTTTATTAAAATGTATTAGCAGTTATATGTTGAAGTGAAAACAAAAACGGGAGAACATATGCTGTCTACATTTTATGCAGATATTATTATCAAAGCCTAAGCATTTTAAGTTGTTCTTAAAAAAAAAAATCTTAGCTTGTCGTAGTCTCCCACTACCCCCTTGCATATTATCTATGTTAGGATATGTAGGATTCATAATTAATGACTACTCAAATAATAAATCACTTATTTATTATTTCCTTAAGATAGAAATTCACAATTAATAATCAACTTTAAGAACAATAAATTATCATGGAGTATTATCAGAATTCAATTATGGACGACGGAATACTAACTGATATCACGAGGGGAATAACACGTACAATCATACTACACATTTAAATCTAAACTACAAAAGTTACAGACCTGAAATCTTCTTCAGAAGGAACCTGGAAACTAGTAGAATTTATGAAGTGGCTATAATCTAGGATATCTTCAATAACTTCTGAACCGCCTTAATGAATCTTTTTCAATAATCTTCCTTCCTCTATCCAATTTCACTTCATTAAACTAAACGCTTAAAAACACCTTCTTAGGCAACCACGTAGTTTACCTTTCAATCTCAAACACGGAGTTCTACTCTATCAAACCGCTTAGTCATCCTCTATCAAACCGCTTAGTCATCCTTATCTCTTCATTTCATTTCTCCCTTTTATATCTCTTTCGAACTCGCTAAACCCGAAACTATCTTATTTACATAAGTCACACTTTAAGCTCTCAGTGGGGATTGGTCAAAATAAATACAATTTAAAGTTTATAAGAGAAGGTTAGTGAAACGCGTAAGCACCCGTCACAACCCCCCTCCGAGAAAAAAGCGTGACTTATTGAAGGTCTAAACGACCTGCAAGAATTCGCTTAATTTACCTAACATCTGAAAAACACTAAACCTGCATAAATATTTTAACTACTCTAGAATGCCTAAAAATACTGAACTGGTAAAAAGTTAACTCACGAACTTTATAATGCCTGAAAATACTAAACTTGTAGAGAGTTTTAACTCACGAACTTTAGAATGCCTGAAAACACTGAATTTGCAGCAATTTTTAACTCTCTAAGTTAGAAACTTTAACTAAACTAGCACACAGAAATGACTACTCAAAAGGGTACTCCACTTCAATTTATTGTTCTTTCACAAGATTAGGTTCCCTACAGTGCATCCCATTCGGGCGAAGATCAGGGGAAAACCTTTCAAGGAAAAAACCCTGATCATGCACTTTACTTAAGTGCTAATAAATATAAAAAGTTTTACAACATTATCTTCATACGACCAGGGCCGATCCTAGGGTATCGGCCGCTCTCGTGCAAACACCTAATATGCCGCCCCACCCCCTAGAGAATTTTTCATATTTTGACTAATACTTAATGTTGACGTTAAAAACTCATCTACTTATATAAGAATAAAAAATAAAACATTAATAAAAACTCAAATAAGCAAGTGCAAAACTTTATTTTTGGGCCAGGTAATGAGTTATAATAGTGACATAATATACTTTTACAAAATAATAAACTAACAAAAATATTACCTTTAAAATAAAAACATATATTTTATAATTATAATTTCAAAACAACAGAATTTACTCAAAAAATATGATCTAATAAAAATAAATACTAAGGTATAAATCTCGTGAAACGAAAAGTATATAAATCAGTCTTTCTACAAAGACTAAGTAATATATTATACCGTAAAATCCAGTGTATAATGCGCCCTTTTAACTCAAAAAATAAGATGGAAATTTACGGGTGTGCGTTATACGCCGGGTATAAAAATGAGAGATTTAAAAATACAAAAAGATGAGCATTAAAAAAATCAGACTTTTACATATATCGAAATACTGTTTCTGTGAAAGAAATAACATTCCTTATGAACTTAAAGGGTTGTAATTCTAAAAGTACACTATTTTTTACTAAAGCTTGGAATAATACCTCGAATAAAGGACTTTAAAACATATAAGAGCATTGCGCACGTGTGGTTCGGGTTTCTTCACAAAAAAGGGTGTGCGTGTTGTACGCGGTGAATATACCTAAAAACTAACAATTGCAGCTAGAAAGTATATGGGCGCGTTATACGCCGGATATTACTGTAACTATAAAATAACTTTTCTGGCTTTCTGAGAAGCAAATTTGTTAATAGTTTCGGTTAAATAAATTTTTGCAGAGATTTCTGATTCAATTGAGATTATGGCCAAATCTGAAAGCCTTTCTCGTGTCATACTATTTCTCAAGTAATTTTTAATTTACTGAAACTTCTTTCATCTGAAGCTACAGAAACAGGTAAGGTTAAAAAAACTCTTATTGCTTGAGCAAAATTTGGAAAACAGGGAATAAGATCATTTTTCACTATAATTTCTAATATCTCAGTTGGCTGTTTTTTACCAGGAAAAATATCTTTGAATGAAGTTATCTCATTAAAGAGATATATGCCATCTATATCTTTCACAATACTTCCTTCTCCCTATTCTTGTAACTTAATATCTAAATCCATACAGGCTTTCATGAGATCATCATTAGAAATGTTGTGAAACTCATACAGGAAGCAAAATATTGAATTACACTGATAATAAGGTAAATCTTTCCTTTGCTGAAGAGATCGTATGATCAAGAATTGCAAAATAGAAATCAGTCTTGAATTGCTGAAATGGATTTAAAACTGGCTCGTCACTGGCTTCGTAATCAAACGAACCTTTTTCCATAGCTTCGAGATGGGAAATTTCGGATGAATACCTATATCTGCAGGAAGTATTGCTGCTGAATCAACAAATATTTTTAAAATACCGTCAGATCTTTAGAAAATTAAATATTTTTTAAGTTTATCTAAGCCTTTAATGCATTCCGCGATGTTTAATTTAGGATTTTGAAGCATTTTACTCAATACATCAATTCTTGATAATAAACCATGCCAAATTAAAGTTGAACATAAAAATTTAAATGTTTCAAGACTTTTAATTATTAAGTGTAAGAATATGGATTATTCATTAAAAAATACCCATTCCTGTTTAAAAATTAGAGCAAATTACATAAAATAAATTATTTGTAGCACCCTTCAAAATCTTCGTAAAAATGAGAATCTAAAAAAAAAACCTGTTAATTTTCTCAATTTTGTAAGAAAATCTATTTTAAAAAATTAAATTTAGTTTCAATTTTTAAACATTTCGTACTTATTTCCGAAACAAATCATCAGAACACATGCTTATTTGTGAGTTTTCTTTTTTAAATTAGCGTGACAATATGCCAAAAATTTTTCTACTCTTTTAGGAAACAGCAACATTTCTCATTTATTCATAAATTTAATTAAGAGCTTTTATAGAGGGTATTATCCTCTAAAATGTGAAACAGAAACCGGGGACAGGAGTTAGTGAATATTATATCAAAGGATCAAAAGAATAAAATAGCAGTTTTGTACTGATCACAGATAATACACTACAGTTTTGATTTAAACAAAAAAATCAACGGCAGCACCTTTCACTAAAACTTAAATAACTACTTATACTTGATCGTGTTACGACCAATATTAGTGTATGTTAAATCAAAATTGAATGAACATATTGAAATAAGAATGGTTTTTCGTATTTTTCCTTATATATACAAGTTGCAGAAAAAAAGGGAATGCCACATATCTCTAACTTTGTCGAGATAGTGCAGGCTTCTAAGGATGCTTTTGCCATGTCATAAACGATCAAATTTAAAGAGTGGCTACTACATGACAAGTAGATTGTGGATTGAACCCCTGATTTATATTGGCTCCGTTATCGTAGGCCTGCCTCCCGCATATCTAGCAAATTTAGCCCTAATTTTTGAAGTTTCTCCGCTGTTAAATATGAGAGTTCTTTTCCAATCAATCTTTTAACTGGAAGGAAACCTAAAAAATTCTTTTATTTTAACGGTAACTTCATTAAGATAAGATTTCTCAATACATACATATCTTACCAGAAATGTCATTTGTTCGATCTTACTAAAATCAGAGGCGCAATATAAAATTATCTAATAACATTTGGCTTGTTCACTTTTATGAGCAATATGAAGTTTAAAATTCTCATGTAGAAGAGAAATTTTTTCGTTCTGGGTATTTTTCCCTAGATAGTGTATTTAGCTTCTTCCCTTTTTAGCACTCTTCGAGGATGCTCCACTATTACTGGATCAAATTTAGCAAGTAATTGAATTATTTGTATAAGATTACCATTATATATTGGAATTAAATTTGTCCAAATTTTCAATATGTAAGTGTGACAAATTTAATTTGTCACACTTACCCCGAAGGGCTAAGCAATTTCGAACCAGTACCTTTAACGTTGCTACAATACGTAGAAGCAAATCGCACCAATAATCGCAGAAGTAAGTCTTTTCGAGTCACTGTCAATTGTTTTAGAGCATTGTAATCGCTGACTGAATTCCATCCAAGACTTCTCGCTTTGATTATGGTTTTTTGATGTTTCATGTACTTTTAAAATATCAACATGATGTTTCATGTTCTTTTAAAATATCAACGTGATGTTTCCAACTTTTAAAATATTCCTTGGAAAGAGAATTAATGACACGGACAAAAAGTTTGCTACAAAAACAATATGCACAGTTTTTTGTAATGGATTAACGATTTACGCATAACCTTTTCTTCGTTTTTGAAAATTTTGGCGTAACAATATGAGCTAAATGTTCGACCGGCGTCGTCATAAGGAAAATTATACTTTGTCAATGGCTTAGAGGGTCCTTCTTTTACTAAAAAAACATCTAACGGCGTCTGATGGAATAGCTGGCCAGGTTCCTAGATCTGAACTAAATATCATTGTTAGAGTATTGTGATTTTAGGATTTTTGGAGGAGTTCCTACAACAGTAGTGTGGCCGCGGTAGCCTAGTGGTCAAGGTATCGGATCGTGGCTGGCATGTCACGAGTTCGAGCCCAGTATCACTAAAAACTCGCTGCGTAGAGGAGCGATGCATGTTAAATCTGTCGAGAACTCAAACGTCCTCCCTTTGGTGTGTGATAGTTAGGAGAGGGGTGCTACCTCAGGTGTCGTCCTCGTCACTTAACCATGGTTCAAGATGACGAGGTCTGATGCCAAAAACCCTCGTGTAGCTGAACAGTGTGACGTTAATATTCACTCACTCACCCTACAACAGTGTCACTATCTATTCTGTTTATTTGATCTGCAACATCCTAATCATGAAAGTCTAAATCTGATTCTATACTGCTTTCCTTTTTTCCTAGTGTCTTGTAAGTAATTCAGTAAACTTTCAGCCTGTTTTTTTTAAATGGGCTTGTTTTTCGAGTCTTATTCTTTTATAATGGGCGCCTGTTAGTTTTTTTATGCCCTCCTCGGACATTCTAAAATTTTCAACAACATATATATCAATTAAGTAGGGAAAGTATAAAAGTAATTGATAAATTGCTTTGCTTTCATACAAAAATTTTTTAGTTCATCAAAAATTGACTCATTTGAATTAAAATTCGATATATTTGAGATTTTCCAAAATCTTATCGTAAATTTAAAACAGAGAATAAAAAAGTCCCTATTTTACTTTCGTTGAAACACTCTTTCTTTTAATTTATTTTTAATGCATTGTGACGTTCGCGCAACGCAGCTGTGATTCGGCTTCTTTGTGGGTATGGTCACCCTACGTGAAATTTACACCTGCACCCTTAAAAATATTGCGTGGTCTTGTCTCTGCCCATCAACCGGATGTAATTCGAAGCCAAAGACACGGGAACCGCTGTCATCCCCGAAGCCTAGAGAGGGCAGGGGGAGAGAAAGAGATGGTCTGAAAATTTCACGGAAGACGAACGCCAGAAACTCCTCCCTCACAAAATAACAGAACTTGGACTCTAATAATCTAATTACTTAGTTAATTTTAATGTAAATCTGTAAATTATAGCTGTGGCGTAGTTAAACTTAACATTTAAACTAACCAATATCACGTTACCTTGATTTATTCAAACGTAAGATTTTTCAAAATTAAAATTATTAAGTCTGAATTTAATTATCCTCCCACATGTACATCTGTACATAGCACGCACAGAAGATAGAAGGGATTTATATAAATTTAAATCTATAAAAAAAATATAATGTTCTATCTATACTGCTCCTACAGAAAAAATACACTTTCCTTTTTTCTTATTAATATAACACTAGAAATTTATAATCATAATAAATACCAAAATTAACACTTATAAAAATACTCAAAAAGACAACAATATTTAAAATAATATAAAATACTTTATATTTCTCATTCGAACAGAATTCCGTCTTTCAGCTTCTGCAAAATTACGGGGACCGTCCCCAATAGCCCTCGTGTAGCTGAACAGTGGGACGTTAAGATTCACTCATTTAGCTTCTGCAAAGAATGTCATTTCGAAATATTTTTAATAACATTTAAATCTTAACACATGTAATCTCATTTGAAAATAAATTTATAATAATGAAATAATGGTGCTAAATTTATTTTTTGATTGAGAAAAAGAAGGAAACATTTAAATAACTCACCTATTATTGACCTAATTCCCAAACTTTAAATATTCTGAAAGAATTTTTAAGAAATGCCTTTTCGATATTTCTATCAGCAATAATGCAATTACTTTAAAATATACCATAATTACAAAATAATATTATTAAACTTCTTTTGTATAAAGAGAGAGAGAGAAAAACCCATCTAAAAACACATTTGTTATATTGACTAAACTTGATGATTCAAAAAAATGATTCATGATGAAAAATTGAGAGAAAAAAATCAAATTTTACAATAAACAAGACAAATGAAGCAAATTTTTTTAATACTGGGAACAGTTATGAAGATTGTATAATGTCTAGTTCCGAAAGTGGAAGCTCTCTTACGAAAAAAAGGTTGCGTCAACAATATTATTTGGATTTAATTCAAAGATAAAATTTTATGATTCATATACTCTTAAGTATAACTATGGGTACATATACAAAATAATTCCATTGATATTAAAATAAGCTAGTTTTCTTTTAGTTCAGTGGACTTTTCAGTTAAAATCGTTATTCACTTACGTGAATTTATTTTTTACGCAATTTATATATGTATATAAACCAAAAGATATTTTATTAAACTAAATATATTATTTTATAATCCGCTTTTTCATAAAAGTAAATTCAATAAAATATTCTTTAACACTTAACTTAATATGGTAAAAATATAATAGTACCTCCAAATAAGGAAACTACACAATATGTCTTAATTCCAGAAATTTAAAACCCACAAGACCAGACATTATGTATTTTATCCTTTAATGCTAAGCAAATTAATTTAATTAGAGAAATTCAGTATATCTTTCTTTAAATAAATTATGTCCAAATAAGTACATTAGTCACAGGTTTTTTCTTCTTAATTTTGAAGTTAATGAAAAGTTAGAATTCTTAGTTGAAAAAGTTTTATTAATGAATAAATGTTTGAAATGAGCATAAAATCTTGTATTTACAGAAAGTTACGGAAAATACTCTATTGTACGAATCTTTTTGAAAGCCTTTGCATTGTGTTAGCCTAAGCCCGCGTTTTTATTTTTATGTAAATCCAAAGGAAACGCGAGTCCATGAGGTATACAATAGCTTTATTATACATTCTGTTTTGTCTATAAATAGAAAGCGTCAAACATACAGTGTTGTACTCCCCCCCCCCTATTAAGTTACATTGATTTATTAGGGTAACACTTTATTTGATTTATTTAAAGAAAACACAAGCTACTACTCTCTCTCTTATTTTTGTAAGATCCTAAAATTTTACCAAAAAAAAAAAAATCATTTATTTTTCTCCTAACTTATCTTTGATTTATTTTTTTAGTTTCACTTTAATTGAATGTCCCTAAATGAGAGATAAATAGATAAGGTCCATATTCTAAGAGAACGATATCAACATTAAATGAGCCTATTTCAAAGTGTATCTTAC
>BMAO01030139.1:50314-76082 GCA_019973975.1 Trichonephila clavata
CCCCGTCCCAAGTGGGTCACAAAAGACATTCTTTTCACCCACAGTATGTCCAGTGTCAGCTAACTTAAAGGGAACAGAGACAATAAGAATTTTTAGAAGATAGCCAGCCACAAGAGATTTAGTCTTGAATGTAGTTATTTGAAATTAAAATAAACGCCTAGGTCTCTACCATCAACTGACTCATTTTCAAAAAATGGCCTGCTGAAACTGGCACACTTCAATTTTTTATATTTAGCTTGTTTTAAATAGCAACATGTAATTATGTTTTTAATTTCGAATTAATTTGTACTTTTTAGGACTTAAAAGCATATTCAAATTCCTCCTGTAAGGTACACCTCCGAATCAAGTGCAACCGGTCTCTTTGAATACGGATCTTAGGACATTCTATTAAAAAATTGCAACATTATCTGTTCCATGCTTTGATTTAGAGACAAACAGAATTTGTACGAGTGTAAGCGCATCGCGTTATAAAGCGATTGCAACTCGCGGGGGCGCGTTACCTTTGGGTTTGCATAAGAAATAAAATTGCTAGCTTAGGTAGACACAATGCACAGGCTTTCAAAAAGTCCGTACAGCGAAATATTTTCAATAAATTTCTCGTAAGTACAAGATTTATTGCTCATTTCAAACATTTTACAGTAATTAAACTCTTTCTATTAAGAATTTTCATTTTTCACGAATTTGAAAAAACCTGTGACTAAGGTATTTATTTTTGATGTGTAACATCTTTCCTCTCGATTGCTGGAGATTTGTGGGAGTGATTTGTGAAAAGGGACGGAAATGCGTAACAGGAAGTTAGGGAAGCGCGCGCTATTCAGTGAAGTTCTGTTTTTTCTCCTTCGTTCGGGAGGGGCTCCGCCCCCACCCCACCCCTGCGGTCTAGCCTGGGATCTTTGTTTTTGTTTTCTCACTTTGGATCAGAGAAGAAGCTAAGTCCTTTAGGCAGAGACGCGGTTAGACAATGTCGAACGAGTTTCGATACCTGACTTCGATTGCTGCGTACAATTTAAACAACCGGGCACAGAGCAGCTGGTGTTGCGATCTATCGTACACAGAACAACTCACATGTTGTGGCTCGATATATGGATACTACTTATCGTCAAACAAGTGGACTGGGTATTGTTAGTCAAGATATTGGGGACATATGTGCGCCAAAATGCTTATTTGAAAATGGACAAACAGTGATTTCGGTGGTTGTATATATTTCTCCGAATCAAACGGTTCAAAAGTTTAAAAATTCCCTGCATTTTTTACTTTTACCATATACCGAAGGTGGTTCTGCTTTTTTTTTTTTTTAAACTATCACTCGCTTACCATGATTTTGAGTGGTGATTTTAAAGTTAACTTCAGTTTGTTAGAAGCCGAGCTACTCATAGCTTTTTTGAATGATGAACTCAAGCTCGAAATGAACACAAATCGAAATGTTTCGACAACTAACAGTGGTACTGTTATTCACGCTATTTTTCGACGGTTTTTAAATACTTTGAAAACACAAGTATATGTGTCATACTTTAGTTATCAAAATTATCATTACCGCTCTTCCCCAAATTGAACAAGAATTTATTTTTGATAAAAAAAATTGCATTACTCCTTGTGTTATTAAATAAAATTTTCATTAAAGATGTAATTATTCCATAGAAAGTTATTTCCAATCATACTCGATTCATTTTTTTTTAGGATTTAAGTTGCTATTGGGGGGGGGGCTAATTTACCACAATAACATGCCAGATGTTACACATCGTATGCGACTACTGTAAGGCTCGTTTCTTTTTTATTTGCATATCATTTATTTAAAGACTAACACGACTTGTGAATTTCTAATTAAACTAATTTCTTTAGTATTAAATGACAAAATCCCCTGTGTCTAGTCTGATGGATTTGAATTTCTGGCTCTAGGACATATTGTGTTTCAAACACAAAGTTTCTCATTAAAAGATATATACTATATATTTTTACCCTATTAAGGTATAGTATTAAGGAATATTTTATTACATTTGCCTTCATGAAAAAAGGGACTATTAAAACAATATATTTAGTTTTAAAAAATCTCTTTCATTAATATATATATATATATACATTTATATGAAATTATTTGGTATATGCGTATCCATAGCTATAGTTAAGAGTACATGGTTTTTCAAATTTCCTCTTTAGATTAAATCGAAACAATATTAATTGACGCTAATTTTTTTTTCTTTCATAAGACAGCTTCCACTTCCAGAACGAAACATGCACATCCTTCATTACTGTTCCCAATATTAAAAAAAATGCGGTTTATTTGTCTTGTTTATTGTAAATTTTCATTTTTTTTTCTGATTACAATTATGAATCATTTTTTGAACCACCATGTTAAGTCAAAGTAACACGTGTGTTTTTAGATGGGATTTCCCCCCCCCCTCTTTTTTATGCATTAAGAGAAATTTAGTAATATTATGTTGCAATTTTAAATACATTCTTATAAGTAATTGTGTTATTGATGATCGAAGTATCGAAAAGGCATTCCTTAAAAATGCTTTAGGAATATTTAAAGTTTATGAATTAGGTCGATAATAGGTTTGTTCTTCCAATGTTACTTTCTTCTTCAATTTAAAGAGAGATGAATTTAGTAGAATTATTATCAATTTATTTTCAAATAAGATTGCACACACGTGTTAATATTTAAATGTTATCGAAAATATCCCGAAATGACATTTTTGCAGGAACTAAACAACAGAATTTTATTGGAATGAGAAGTATAATGTATTTTTTTATATTATAATAATCATGAAAATACTCCGAAACACGTAAACTGCATAAGATCGTGGTGCGAATTAAAGACAAGGTTAGAAAAAAATTGTACTCTCTGACGCGGAACAACAAAATGCATACGATCAAGAGAAAAAAGCGATGGCGCGCCCTCATTGAAAGATTGATTGCAGAAGTACAATTTTTAGCCTGTCAAAATTTAGCATTTAGAGGAACTAGCATGAAAAGTTAAAATATAACGATAATTTTTTACAGACAGTTTAGATATTGGCCGAATTTGATCCAGTTACTTCAGAACACATTAATAATGCCAGTAAATGCAAAAATAACAAAACAAGTATTCCACACTACTTAGGGGCAGCATTTTCAAAATGCAATAATTACTATTTTAGCCCAATCTATTCGTAATTAGATAACAAACATTGTCAAAAAAGCAAAATATTACACTATAATTCTTGACTCTACACCAGATATTAGTCACACAGAACAAATAAATTTTGTCGTTAGATGTGTGAGCTCCACTGGTGGTAAGGTATATATTTTAGAATTTTTCTAGTAGTTTTTTGGAATACTTCACAACAAAGGTTTTCAGATATGGACACAGTCTCTATTGAATCGGAAATCTCTGAAAAAATTGATCTTACCAAAATTATTGACAAATTTACTTCTCAGAAAGCCAGAAAAGTTTTTTTATAATTAATTTTTAAGTAGTCTTTGTAGAAGGACTGATTTATATACTTTTCGTTTTCACGAGATTGATGCTTCAGTACTTTTTTATTAGATAATATTTTCTGAGTAAATACTGTTGTTTTGCTTTTCTAATTATAAAATGTCTATTTTATTTCAAAGGTAATATTCTTGCTTGTTTATTATTTTGTTGAAGATTTTGTCGCTATCATATCCTATTAGCTGACCAGGAAAATAAAAGTAATAAAAATAAAGTTTAACACTTCAAATTTTATTTGCATTTTACTGATGTTTTACTTTTTACTCTTATACAAGTAAATGAGTTTATAACCTCAAAAAATGATTATTAAATAAATAATTTAAAGCATAAGTATTGTAATAAGCAATTAAATATACAAGTATTGTAATAAATAATTAAATATATAAGTATTGCAATAAGTTACTAAATATATAAGTATAATAATAAGTTAGTAAAATATGCAAGTAATACAATAAATAATTAAAAATATATAAGTATTAGTCAAAATAAAAAAAATTCTCTAGAGGGGCGTCATATTAGGGCTTCGCACGAGGGCGGCCGACCCCTTAGGATCGGCCCTGTCCAAGGCCAAAGAAAACCACTCAACATGTCCATTTTTGTCGAACAGTTGAGAGGATATATTTTCAGCGATGCTTTCTACCCTTCGAGCCACAGTGTTTGCTGACATACTGACAGTTTTTAATAAATTTACCTTTTCAAGGCACATTTCTTCGGCTACTGCAATTATGCATTCTTTGATCATTTCTCCATCGGTGAATGGTTTTCCACGTTTTGCAATTTCAAGAGCCACACGAAAGCTGGCACGAGTTGCAGCCTCTTGTTCAGTTTGAGTTTTGTAAATGAAGATTGCTGCGATTTCAATCCGCGCTTCATAGCTTCGAATTTTTCTGTCAGCAAACTTCCTGTATATTTTGAGTAATTTTGAAAATGTTTTGTTTCATAATGACGTTTAATGTTATATTCCTTGAGAACGGCTATGCTTTCATTGCAAATCAAACATAGCACCTTCTTACTGGACTCAATTACGAAATACTGAATGTTCCACTGATCTTTGAATTTTCTGCATTCACTATCAATTTTTCGCTTCTTTTCCATACTACTAAATCACACACAAAAGCAACAATTCAAATCAAAATACTGTTACAAAGATGTCTTAAACTTAAACACGCACAAACACGTTTTAAGGAGGTACGCACTATTTTATTTCACAACAGTGTCTTAGGAACTGACTTGTGGTTGCGCCACTAGCCTTCTTATATATTCCAATTACTGCCATCTAGAAGTGAGTGGAAGACACCAGAACTTTCTCGAACCAACGAGATTATTCTGTACGTGCTATTAGCGCCATCTGTTAGCGATAGAAGGTACTACCTATTTCCGCTTGTGTCCACCAGATGTCGTGTCACGTTACTCCTCATGGCTCGTACTCTACGACTAATCTAGAAATTACAGATAATGACAGGAAAATTAATAATATGCCGTTTTGCGGACTTTAGTCCGATTTGCTGCCTTTTTTAAACGTTGCGTACTTTTTCGGAATTTTTTTTTCATCAGTGGACTATTTCACTTTTTACCACCGGCAACAATGATAATATGGTTTTGGCCCTCGGAACTTACTGGAGTAATCAGTATGGCCCTAAGGCTGGAAAGTTTGGAGACTCCTGCCCTACAGCAATGTCTTTGAAGAGACTTATCACCAGCCGATTGACAGGACCGGGCTCACTCCGGCCACCCGTCTACAGCGAAGCATGGGCCAAAGGGAACGCAAAAGGTGTCCCCAGGACACCATTTCCCTCCTTAAGGCACGCCACATACGGCAAACATGCGAATTTGAAAACCAACGGGTTAGTAAAAACAAATAAAAAATACAAATATCGAAAAAATGAGGGAAAGATAAAAAAAATGAAACAAAATTAACGCATTTTCAAAAAGAAAATTCAAAGTATTTTAATAACAAATACTAAATAATCAAATCAAAATAAATTATTCGATATTTGTATCGATGTATATTGATCGAATATATATATCTGTGGTATCGACTGGAAAAGAAGAGAGGAAATTGGTAAACACAGGTTTCACGACCCCGGCGGACTCTAGTAATCTTTCTCTGTTTTCGATCCTCCTTCCTGTCATTCAAAGACAGTAAACCCCTTAGGAAAAGATCACTAGGGCACCTCGGGATTGTGACACCCGTACTCACCTCAAGAAGGAGCCCCCTGAGGGAGGGGGGGGAAGAGAGAAACAAGTTAATTTACTAAACAATTGAAAAGAAATTGCACATGTACTAAAATTTAACTCTTATCTGTTAGTGTGTGTATATACCCTTGTGTGTGTTTGTAAATGAAAAAAGACATTTAAAGTGTATAACTCACAAATAAGTAATATAAAAGAATTTGTAAATCAATTCCTACTTAGGTCAACAAAGAAATATTTTATTTTATTTAATAAAAATTAAAAATTACTATTAATATTGCGATTCTGTCATATGTATATACATATTTATATTAAGTGGCAAAATAGAAAAGGATTTTCCTTGCAATTTTCCATTTTCCTTCCTATATACGGTGTGTCTCCTATTATTTTTGTTTGTTACTATTTATTCATTAACTAAAAAATATTAATTCATTAACATCATATGTGTCACCAGCAACAAGTTTTAAAAAATGTATTTGAACTTGTAGTGGATGAATAGAAAGTATTTTATTAACGATTGAAAATTTGAAGATATTGTATATAGGATAGTTTTAGGGAGTGAGTGAACTAATAGTAGGAATTGAAAAATAATTTAAAACTCTAAGAGGAAAACAATCACTTGAAATTATTATAACACTTTTTAGAGCTGTTTCATATTTTTCAAGGTATGTATTTAGCAGTGGCTTAAAGGAGAATATTGTATTGCCTTAGTTAATATATTCCATGGTCAGGTAGACTATTATAATTCCAATGTATCTTTCATTCTCTATTCAATAATTCAGCTCATCTTTTGGCATTTTGTTTATTTTGCAGACAACACGGAAGACATGCACACAACACAAAGAACATTACATGATTCTGACTCTACCAGCCAAACGAGTATTACATCACTCACATGACTTGTAGCGCCATCTATACATTTAATATTTAACTTACAACAGAGAATATTAGTGTACCCTGCAAAGTTGGGTTTTGGGCCCTAAGACATATCTTACAAAGGACTGCAAAACCTTAAGATAACATACGTAGGTTAAGGGCCCCCTAGGAATATTACACTTCTCCACGAAGCAGAGGTGCAACTGAGGGTGAACGAAATATAAAATTATACATTTAGTGGTCAGTGAAGTTCTTAAAGTGGTCGCCCGCTGCTTTACGGCAATTGTTTTTTGAAAAAGCTGTGGGCCGAATGGCGAATAATGCTTCAGATTTTTTCAGCGGCATTTCTTGGCAAAAAATTAAGATTAAATTCAAACAAATTGCAAGTAACCGATTGGTAATATTGTCAAGTAAATACTTCTGGCGATGATACGTCATTTAAAATAAAAGTTTTCACGCCAATTAGATATTTCTTTTAAAAACACCAAATCAAAAAGTATTTTATTCGATTTGCTGCAACCCTGCTAAGAGATAATTTTAAATAAGGTTTACTTTTTAAACCTAAAGCACTACCCATTCGGAAGACAAAACAAAACTCTGATTCTAGTTAGTAGTAAGTATGGAGAAAAGAAAAACACGATGACTTCTCAGAAAGGCAGCTGAATGTATTTCAAAACATCTGCAAGACTTTTGACCTCTTTCTGTGATCGTTTTCAATTTCTTTTAGTGAAGTCTAAGCATCTGTATCTGCTACGCCTTTTTAACACGCTTTTATTTATAAGTTTCACTTGCATGTAACGGAATCTTAGAACTCGATTTTTACCCACTTAAAAAGATTGGATTCATTCGAAATTTCGCACACTTGTCAAGAACCGATGACAATACAATAATTTCATAATTTTGTTCCATTGTCCTTTTCAGGATTGTCAGGAATAAGAATAATTAGATTTGGCGACAATTCCATATACCCCTTCCAGATTTGGCAACTTATTGCATATATCATTTTTAAATTTGGCGACTAGTTCCGTATACCATTTTCAGAAATGGCGACTAATTTCATACATCATTTCCAGATTTGGCGACTAATTTCAGATTTAGCGACTAAAAGAATAAGGTCTAACCCTGAAGCGAGTGTTTTGAATTTAAAGCTAATTATATGCAGGAATAAAAAACACTTGCGGTTAATAGAAATAAAACAAACAAAAAAAGTGTTCTGTATCTGAGAAAGTGAAGGGTGGTTGTGTGTTAGCAATTTTTTACAATAATATAAACAATTTTCTGAAAATGAAAATTTAAAAAAAAAAGCCTCGTGAATGTGAAAATAAATTAAATATAAAAAAACTTTTTTAAGAACAAGCTTTTATTTAAACGCTCTAAAAAGAATAAAATAACCTTTTCCTTCAAAACTTATTTTACTGTCAACTTATAACGTCATTACACAATTTATATGCTATAAAAGCTTGTCGCGAGATTTAAGTACTCGTATTTACTTAGTTTGAATTTTTAAAAATTAAAATCATTGAGGTCAAGTTATTTATTTTACTTGTTTATCTACACAGGCAAATCTCGCGACAAACTTTTATATCATATAAATTGTATAATGACATTATAAGTCGACAGTAAAATAAGTTTTGAAGGAAAAGGTTATTCTATTCTTTTTAGAGCCTTTAAATAAAAGCTTGTTCTTAAAAAAGTTTTTTTATTTTTAATTTATTTTTTACTTTTTAGTTATCGCTGGACAGGTTTCTCAGCCTGTTCAACTCATTCAACGCTGGTTCACCCCATCCCTGATTTAGCTGAATCAATTCTCACAAAAAGGGTATTAGACGAAAAACACAATTTTTTTTTAATCCGTAATTTTGTCAATCTTCGTGCATATCTTGGGTAATATTGTTCTACACACGAAAGAAAAAAAGGTTTCGTGAAATTATCTTAATAAATGACGAAATTATTAAATGTTTAATTAAAATTTTGATTATTTTTTGAAAAATCTTAAAGAATATATTATTTATTTGAAATATTTTGAAGGTAAGGGATATATATTTCTCTAACATATTAGAAGAAAAATCTAGTTGGTTATTAAAAAACTTCAAAAGGCATTTAAATATTTGTATTAATCAATAAAATGCTTAAAATTCAAAACGCATGTTGTAATCAAAAAAGAAAGTTTTCTCAACTAATGATAATATTTTGTTGGACATTGGATGTCTTCTACGTAAGAATCTATTTTTTTAATTGCTCAGGTCATCTTTAGAAACTTGATTTTGAAAAAATAATTAACCATCATATTATTTTTACACAGTCAAACCTCCATGTAACGAACCTCTATTTTGGGAATTTCTCTATTTTAAGAACTTTTTCCTGGACCCAAGCACATATTACTCTTTTCTTTGTAAAATAACTCCAAATAGCGAAGTGCATTTCCTATTTAACAAAATTTTTCTTCTCAGATTCGATTTTTTTTTCTCTCCTTATTTTTAAAATCTCCTTATTTGCAAATTATTCTCTTTTGGCACATTTTATGGATATCAATAACCATGAGCTGGTTTTACAATGTACCTAACTCATCTAGAGAAACAAAATTGCCGTAATATTTCAAAAAAAATAACTCAAATAAAATTAACAGATTCTATTTGTAATTAAATTTAAGGACACATGTCGTAGTGTGTAGTTAGATTACTGGTGATAAAATGAGGTATATTTAAATTACTTGTAGGCTTAAAATTAGAAAATTTCTTTAAAAAATTCATTTATTTTAATATAAAATTATTTTTTTAATTGAAAATACATTTCATTTCTGGATAATATTTTTCTCTTATTGTTTTCCTAGCGGATTCCTTTTTGATGGGTAAGATATATATAAAAAAAAATGATCCTTCCGATTCTGTAATTATTTTTTTGTCTGAGTTTCATAGATTAAAATTAGTTAAATTTTTTTAAAGAATTTCTACAATACTCCATCTCAGTTTAACTTGGCAGCGTTGAGAAAGGTATACAATGTACCAATCTACTTGAAAAATAGCTCGACTTTTTTTTTGTTTTGAATTTAAATCCAAGAAAATAGATAGAAATTTGTAAAAAAATTGCATATGTTGTAGAAATTAGATTATTTTTACGTTGTAGAAATGTAATTATTTTTTAGACAAAGTTAATAAATACAGTCAATAGCGCAACGTTATGAAATTTTAGTTTGGCTGAAAACCGATTTTCGACGCCAACTTTTGTCATTGTTGTAAAAATAACATTATTACAACAATGCAGATATATCAAAGTTGGCGCCCAAAACTAGTTTAATGTTTTTAATTAATATCTTTTTTAATTAATTGCAATATCGGAATATAAATGGTCAAAACATGCATTGTCATACAAGCTAAACGTGTGTGCAAAATTTCAGCTCAATAGGGTGAAGATATCAGCTTCAAAATTGAGTTGCAAGATTCCACCCGAACAAATTACATACATACATTACATACATTGTAAGTTAAATAAAAGCTTGTAAAAAGGAGTTTATTTGAATATTATCTGGAAAATTAAAAAAATAAGTAATAATTAACGTATTTTACTTGAACAATTTATAATAATTGATTTTACATTATTAGCTTTTTCTGTGTCCCCCGTATTCTGGTAATTTCAGCTCTTTTCAAAAATAAAATATTTAAAATAAAGATGTTGTTTCTGACTCCACCTGTCTGAAGATGTCAGATCAAGGCCCAAGAAATTCATCGTGGCAAGGGGCTAGTAATTTACGCCTGTCGTTAACCGTGGCTTTAAGCACCATGCAAATGACATTACGATTTGGGTCGGTTCCTCCCCAATATTGAGGGAGATAACTATATAACTAAGCATAATACTTAATAAAATAGGAAAAAAGAAGAATTTAATTTTAAAATTTGAAGTTTCCACACTATTTTTTTATTTTATAATTGTGGAACACAAAACCCGCAAAATGTTTACTTTAAATAAACACACCCTGCATGTTACGAAGAATGTTTCATATACGTATCTTAAAACAATTTATTTGATAACCATAAAGGAATTTCATGTTCGTACCTCTCTTTCAAAATGTTGAGATGTTGTGTGTGCACACGCAATTTGAAGCATGTGTAATACTAAGTTTTGCATTGCAATGAGGGCAGAGATAATATTGGCTTTTTTTTTTGTTATCTTTCCAATTCTTCTCAAGCAAGAAATAGCACATTGCGTTGCCAATCCCTTTTTCTGTCGAATATTTTCAAGAATCTAAATTCCTGCTTTCAATGAAAAAAAATCTCCGCCTTCATCTCCAAGAAAAATCCCGAATGATAAGTATTTCCGGAACAAACGGCATCTCTTAGAAACACTATAAGCACAAATAATCTTGCTATAAGAAATTAAAATAGATGTAAATTTAAGAAGGAAAGAAGAAAACATCAGATCTTTTTTCTGATCAGAAATAATCTTTTAAATGTGTTCTCTGTTCTCTCTCTCCAAGTATTGTAATACTTTTACATTAAAAAAAAGCGTAACAAACAAAGAGTTGCTTAGACTTTGCCAAAAGAAAATGAAAACGAAGTGCCAATAAGTTCATGAGTCAAACAGATGTTTTTCAAATATATTCACAGCTGCTTTGGTGAGAAGTTCATCAAATGTTTTTCTTTTCTCCCTTCACCATGCTTGTCTAAAGTGCGCCCTAACAGTCTAAAACAGTTTTTAAAAAATTTGGCGGTACAATTTTTTAATTAGGTTTACTTTTTTACACCTAGAACACTACTCATCCAAAAGACAAAACAAAACTTTGTTTCTAAAGAACGATAAAAAAATCCATCACTATTTGTATAATTGAGATACTGTACATTAGCTGTAAGACATGGGTATCTAGACTATCATCATTTGAGGGCCACATTGCCACAAAAAAATTTGCTTACAGCCACATATTTCAATTTGTTGGAAAAAAAATGTATAAAAATTAACTCTCTACATAGTTTTGTTAAAATAAATTAACTCCTTTTTATTACAGTAGAATGTCGTTTATCCGAATCAATTGGGAGTGGACACCATTCGGATACGCGATTGTTCGGATAACCGAAAACTGAACGCGATCCATGCAGTATTGATACTGGACACTATACAAACAATGAAACTCATCCCATGAGGGAAACGTACTTGAAGAAAAAGCTAAATAGGTGCAAAATGTCGCAATTTTACCTTGATTGTGGAAAATAATCACTTATTTTTCGTAGTACCATTGCATACCTTCGTTTTTTCATTGCAAGGTCTCTGATTCTGTTCAGCAGCAGAAGTTGAGTAGAACAGCACTCTGATTGTTGTTCTTACCACTCCATAGCCGTCTCTAACGCAGAAATGCGTCAGCATTTGATGGACCCTTGCTACTTTCATTGTTGTTGCCCTCGTCTTCACCCTCGTCAGGGAATTGTACGGAAGTCAATCTCGTCATCATTCAGCATTTGAAATCTACTGTCTTTTGCATCGCATGCCATCCAGGTTTCTACATCAACACAGAACTCAACAAAAGAGCACGTATACACCCCCTCACTCGGAAACAAACTGGCCAATACTCCGCGCAGATGTTTACTAAATCACACAACTGAAATTCCACAAATATCCCTCCCCTTTGGGATTTCCCGTCACTTTTGGCTTTGCACGAAACAATTGTTGAGCATTGCACTATTTGAAAACATATTCGGACTTTGGTTCCAATATTTGACAATCCGGATAATAAACGTTCGGATAAACGACGGTTTTCTGTATACATTTTTTTAGTTTGAATTAGATATGCTTAGGTACGTATTTAAAACAGATATGTAAAAGTTTCGTTTCATTTTGTTTGGTAGAACTTTTTTTCCCCATCTTCATGAAATCCACTCATTTATTTGAATTCGCTTTTGTTGAACAACCAAATAAAGGGAGGAAGAGAGAGAGAGATCGGATTCAATAGACGAGGTTGCAATTCTTAATGCAGTGTCATGATGTTTGTCAGTGTTCTTTGTCCAAATTTTGTTTTTTGTATCCTTCGTTCTGAACTTATCGTTCACAAATATAGGTACTGCCAAAAGCTGAAGCCATTAATAAAGTATGCTTGTGTTAATTAGGATATTTAAAAATATTGTTACAATGTTCTACATCTTATTTGCGTGAATTCGGATTTTTTTAGCATCAACAAATATGAAAATGAAAAAAAGATCGAGACCTTCAAATATAGATGACATATATATAGAGAGAAAATAATAATACATATATATAAGGAGAAAATCGACTCATTGACTGTCTGTCAGTCAGTCAGTCAGACAGACTAATCACGATATCTCCCAAACTGTTCATAATGCAGACTTGAAATTTGGTAGACATGTTCCTTTCATAGATTAGAGATCAGCTACAAAATAGGTTTTGTGAAAATAGCTCCCCCAATAGGAGTTGTGCGGGATTAAGGGGTGGGTAATAGATAAATATTTCCGTTTTTAACTACTAGACCTACCTGCTTGAAAATTGGTAGGCATGTTTTTTTCATGGAGTAAAATCCGCTACAAAATGGGTTTAGGGGAAATTAACCCCAAGGGGCGTTATAAATTCCGATTTTTAAACTATTAGACGTACAATCTTGGAATTGGGTAAGCAGATTCCTCTTATAGGGTAGAGATCCGCTACAAAATGGTTTCGTTGAAATCGACTCCCAAGTAGCGTTACGGGGCTCAAGGAGCGTTCTAGATAGTTATTTCCATTTTTAAACTACTGGAAGTACGGTCTAGAAATAGATAAGCAGAATCCGTTCATGGAATAAAGATGCGCTATATAATGTGTTTTGTGAAAATCTCGACCCCAAGTGGCGTTGCGGGGGCTCAGGGAGCGTCATTATTATTTATTCCCATTTTTAAAGTATGAGACGTACAGTCTTGAAATTTGGTTTGCAGATTCCTTTCGTATTGTAGAGAACCGCTACAAAATGGGTTTCGCGAAAATCAAACCACAAGTTTTATTTCAGAGAATTAAGGGGCGTAATAGATAAATATTTCCGTTTTAAAACTGTTATATATACTCGCTTGAAAATTGGTAGGCACGTTTCTTCCTTGGAACAGAGTTTTTCTAACAAAAAGTAAAACAAAAATCGACCCCTAAGGATGGTTGCGAAGGGTCAAGGGGTTCTGTTCAAAAACAGTAATTTTTTTTCTATATCAACGTACTTGAAATTTGTTAAGTATGTTTCTTTTGTTGAATAGGGAACTACTAAGAATGTATTTTACGGAAATCAACTCCTGGGGAGCAGGGGGTTACTGGGGCGTATTGACAAAAAATCTCCCTTTTTCGAACAACAAGGACTATAATAATGGAATTTGGCTTGCATTTTCCTTT
The DNA here is from genome assembly GCA_019973975.1 of Trichonephila clavata. Classification (NCBI taxonomy): domain Eukaryota; kingdom Metazoa; phylum Arthropoda; class Arachnida; order Araneae; family Nephilidae; genus Trichonephila; species Trichonephila clavata. The sequence continues at coordinate 64,200 of BMAO01030139.1, forward strand.
TTTTAAAAAATTGAAATCTGCTAAGAACAGTTATATTGGAGTAGTATTTACAGAGTAGAGATCCACCAAAAATTGATTTTGCGGAAATCCACTTTCTTATAGGGTTACGAAAGTGCAAGCATCATTCTATACTTCAATTTTAGAGATTTTTAGAAAATACAAATTAGAAGTCCTGTCCTTTTTTATATCAAGAGTCGAGAGTTACAGTTATAATTATATTTTTCAACATAATCGAATTCTTAATGCTAGATATAAAAAATTTATGTATATATATATAAACAGTATATATTTATAAAACATCGTGAAATACCCAGCGAAGCTAGTGGGTAACGGCTAGTGTAGATAATATATATATATATATATATATATATATATACTAGCCGTTACCCGCCCGCTTCGCTGGGTATTTCATGATGATTTATAAATTTTTACTGCTTATATATATGTATAAATTATTGATATCTAAGTCCTAGCATTAAGAATTCGATTGAATTGAAAAATATACTTATACCTGTAACTGTCACCTGTTGATAAAAAAAAGGGCAGAACTCATCTAATTTGCATTTTCTGAAAATCTCTAAAATTGAAGTATAGAATGATGTTTGCTCTTTCGTAACTCAAAAATCAAGTGGATTCCCACAAAACCAATTTTCGGTGGATCTCTACTCCGTAAATTGAACATGCAAGCCAAATTTCAAGTCTAAATCTAACAGAAAAAAAAACAAAAGTTTTACTATCAATATCCCCGTAATCCCGTTGAGAGCCGTTTTCCAAAATTACCGCTCTTTTCGGATTTCAATTCAACAAAAGAAAAATGCAAACCAAATTTCATTATTATATTCCTTGTAGCTTGAAAAAAGTAATTTTTTTGTCAATACGTCCCAGTAACCCCCTGCAACCCTCAGAACTTGATTTGCTTAAAATTTATTCTTAGTGGATCCCTGTTCAACAAAAGAAACATGCTTAACAAATTTCAAGTATATCGGTCTAACAATTAAAAACAGTAATTTTTTTCTGTAACTCCTCTTGACCTCACGCAAACATCCTTAGGAGTCAATTTTCGTTTTACTCTTTGTTAGATGAACTCTATTCCATGAAAGGAACATGCCTACCAATTTTCAAGCAGGATGATCAAATAGTTTAAAAATGGAAATATTTATCGATTACGCCTCTTAATCTCCCGAAATTAAACTTAGTAGTTGATATTCGCGGAACCCATTTTGTAGCGGTTCTCTACTTTACGAAAGGAATCTGCTTATCAAATTTCAAGACTGTACGTCTAACAGTTTAAAAATGGGGATAATTGTCTATAACGCCACTTGAGCCCCCACAACGCCACTTCTGGATCTGTTTTCACAAAACCCATTTTGAAAGGGAATTGCACTCTATAAAAGGAATCTGCTTAGCAAAATTTGAAGACTGTGCGTCCAATTAATTAAAAATGCAAAACAAAAAATTATCAATAACGCCCCTTAAGTTCCGCAACGCCACTTGGGGGCAATTTTCACGAAACCCATTTTTAGCGTATCTCTACCCTATGAGAGGAATCTGCGCACTAAGTTTCAAGACTGTACGTCTAATAACTTAAAAATCGGAATTTATAACGCCCCTTAAACCTCCCGCCCCCGCAATACCCCTTGGGGGTCAATTTTCCCCAAACCTGTTTTGTAGCGGATATTTACTCCATGAAAGAAACATTCCTACCAATTTTCATCAGGTAGGTCAAGTAGTTTAAAAACGAAAATATTTATTTATTACGCCACTTAAGCCCCTGCAACGCCACTTAGAGGACTGTTTACACAAAACCTTCTTATAGCTGATCACTACTCTATGAAATAAATCTATTTATCAAATATAAAGACTACGTCCAATAGTTTAAAAATGGAAATAATTATTTATAACGCCCCTTAAGTCCCGCAACGCCCCTTGGGGCAATTTTCATGAAACCCATTTTGTAGCGTATCTCTACCCTATGAATAGGAATCTGCTTACTAAGTTTCAAGACTGTACATCTATTAACTTAAAAATCGGAATTTATAACGCCCCTTAAACCCTCCGCCCACCCCCGCAACACCCCTTGGGGGTCAATTTTCCCAAAACCCATTTTGTAGCGGATATTTACTCCAGGAAAGAAACTTACCTACCAATTTTCAAGCAGGTAGGTGAAGTAGTTTAAAAACGGATATATTTATCTATTACACCCCTTAATCCCCAGCAACGCCACTTAGAAGTATGTTTTCACAAAACCCGTTTTGTAACTAATCATTATTCTACGAAAGGAATCTATTTATCAATTTTAAAGACAATACGTCAAATAGTTTAAAAATGGAAATAATTATCTATAACGCCCCCTAAGCCAATGCAACGCCACTTGGGGGTCGATTTTCACCAAACTCATTTTGTAGCGGATCTCTACTCTCTGAAAGGAATCTGCTTACCCAATTTCAAGATTGTACATCAAGTAGTTTAAACATGGAAACAATTATTTATAACGCCCCTTAACCCCCGTAACGCCTCTTGCGTTTCGAATTTCGGAAAATCCGTTCTTAGCTGATGTTTACTCTATAAAAGGAACATGTCTACCAAATTTCAAATCTGTTGGTTGAATAGTTCCGGAGATATCGTGATTAGTCAGTCAGTCAGTCAGTGAGTGAGTCGCTTTTCTCCTTTATATATATAGATATATGTGTGTGTTACCAGCAAAGTATGAAATCCGGCATTTTATAGAATGCCTAGGCATTGTATAGAATACCTAAAACTAGCCGGCAGTGTATGAAATTATATTCATATTTCACACATTGTCCAGACATTCTATAGAATTCCTAGTGGGATATCGGCCTGCATACATCTCCGATTCATTTCGAATATTGCGTGGGAAGACACAAGACTTTTAACGCGACCCACGGGCTCATAATTTGTCAGTTGCACACTGTGGTTTGTTTGGGAGTGTCAAAATACTCAAATTTACTTAAACTTGTTTAACAAAAAATTGTTTTTTTTTCCTGTGCTGCATGAAAAGGGAGAAGCAAGCTGTAGTGTTGGAGAAGGAGTCATGGTCTATATTAGGGGACGGCAACTTTTGGCACGTGGTACAATTCTCAGTGGCACTCTGCGCTACTCAAAAAATAATAAATGAAACTTGATCAGTTTATAATGGACATTATTTGACAAAAATCTCCAGAGTGAGGGAATATAAGCGTTGCACTGTTAAGCTACACGACGGCTTCTGGCGACGGACCTCGCAATTTTCAACCATGGTCAAGTAACGAGGACGAAACCTGATCTAGAACCCTTCCCCTCCAAACTACCACACCACACAAACAGGAGGACGTTTGAGCTCTCCATAGATTTATCGTGCCAATCTTCACCGAAAGCCAGGCGTGATTTATGAAAATAAAATATATTATATAAATTCAGTTTTCGCGAGTTAAGAATCGAAGTAATAGGAAGTGAGAAGTCAAGTGAATTAAAGATCGAGAAGTCGACACGAAGTTTTTAATAAGTGTAGCGAGCCTGATACGTGTTGACGCACGCGAAGAGAAGCGGATTTAAAATAGTGAAATTCATTATTACTGAGCGTGGAGTCTCTTCAGGCTTTTTATATGGCTGGAAGAATTGGTGAAGTCGTCACGAAGGAGTCGCCGCTGTAAAATATATAAGGTCAGTGACTTAGATTAAGAAAATCAGCTTAGTCGCGTGTGGCGTAGTTGTCATTGTAGCTTTCCTAGATTTAGTTGAAATTCTGTATTTTCCGCTAGTATTGATACCCACTTCATTACTCTCACTTATTTATCTTAACTTGAATTGTGTTGTGCCTAAACTTATTTACTGATAAGCATCAATAAATCCGTTTGAAATGCAATTATGTCTTTTGATCATTTAAGTCTACCTACACATCCAGCCTGATTTTCAGATAGATAGGATGGTATTTGTGTAAGGGGTGGCTACACATCACCCCAACTTTAAAGAAAAAATGAGAGAAAACATTAAACTGCAGCATCAGTATTTTTTTTAATAAGGCGTGTAGTCACCTCTGACAGCTAGGCACGATGCACTGCGACTTATCATACTTGCTATGAGATTATGAATGAGTTGTGGGCACAAACGGTTCCAAGCTTCTTGGAGAGCTCTCTTCAGTTCTGTAACGGAGCTTGGTGGGTGCGAAAGGGCTGCAATTTGTCTCCCGATCATATCCCATACATGCTCGATAGAATTTAAATCAGGGGAGTTCGCAGGCCACGACATGCGCTGAATGTTTTCCGTTTCAAGGAAGTTATCAATCAGCACCACTCGGTGACATGGCGCATGGTGTGGTCAGGACCGACAGCACCTCGAAACAAGCGAACATAAGGCTCAAGAATTTCTTCTCTGTATCTTTGAGCAGTCACAGGCCCCGTGTCAAAGAAATGCATGTCTGTGAGCCCGTCCATGTTGCCTGCCCATACCATTACTCCCCTTGATGGAAAATGATATCTTATATTATGTTTCTTGGTTCAAAACGTGTTTCACGTTCTCTCTATATCGTTACCCACCGAGAATCACTACTCAGACTAAACCGGGACTCGTCACTGAACATCATATTGGCCCACACTCCAATGTTGATGTTTCAAACTCCAGTTCAAACGAGCGCGTTTATGCGCAGACGTGAGGGTAATGCAAACTGCTGGTCTTCTGACATACAGGCCAGCATGATTGAGTCTCCTGTAAACAGTTTGTCTCGAAATTCGTATTCCTGTGAGCGCCGAACCCAGTGTTCTAGCATTACTGCCTCTCTGACGTCGCGCACTTATTACCAGATATCGGTCTTGGCGAGGGGTTGTGACTCTTGGTCGACCTGATACTGATTGTCGGGTAACATCTCCCGTTCTTTGAAACCTCTGCCACAGTCTTGAGATCACAGACTGCCACATTCAGAATTCGAGACACTTTGGTTTGTGATCATGAGGATTCCAGCATTCCAACGATTCTTCCTTTCGTAAACATGTCCAAATGGCGTCTTTGTGCCCTCATTCACCTTGTTTGATGGTTAACAACGTTCCTTCGCACATCAGTTGCAGGAAACCTGTCTGAACTGCCTATGCTGCGTGAATCGGTTTCTCCGCGTTCCGACATGTGCCGGTGTTTCGCGCAGGACGTAGTCGACTGAAAAGTTTTGCATAAACCCAATGTTTCTTCTTCACCCAATTAATATCCGCAAGATATTTGGAATAGTTTTACGAATATTTACTCCATGTTTTTCGCATTTTACGATTTATGCTTAACTTTTGGACACCAGTGTAAATTATAAAAATCTAATCTACTATTCTGGAAATTATTCTGAATGGTTAAATGCAATTTACGTAAATTTATATTCATACATTCAGAATTATTGGAATAAATGAATATTTTAAGAAACTGTATCAACCTGGATAGAATCAGAATTCTCTTAATTTTAGAAGTAGCTTCGTTTTCCAAAATATAATCTTCTCTTTAATTTCTTCCGAAACTTCCATATCTTCAGTAATAGTGTCAACAGACAAAATATCTTCTATTAATTCATTTAAGGAATTTAAATTCCTTTTTTTTCATTGAATTGCTCTAAAAGAGCTTAAAATTGTTCAACAGATTCATTTTCATTGTTGATCGTTTCTTAAATTTTGTTTATCAATTTCGTCAACATAGAGCGAACCGCCGTACGCTTCTTTTTCAGTTTTGAAAGATCTTCTGACATATTAATCTTCTATTCAGGTATAATTCAGTTTCCATAAAAATACGGCTTACCTGAATTCAATGTCGACGATAATATTATTTTCCAATTTTTGGCCGTTGCGCCAAAATATTAGGGCATCAATGGTTCAATGGCATCGGAGTGATTTGTTCAGTGTTTTTTTTCAATCGGTCATCGCAGACAAATATTCAGAAGAATAACCTTTTACTGTTGTCTTTCATTGAATTGAAATTAATTTAAGTTTAATAGTAAATGGAGTGCGTCTGGATATATAAAATAAATGGATATATAAAAAAAAATGGATATATAAAATAAAAAACCAATTTTTATTCATGAAGAAAAAAACATAATTTTACTCAAATTTCTTTGGCACATTAAACAATAATAAAAAAAAGTTAAAAAACACTTTCTTTTAATTTTGCTGAAATCCTTAATGATTGTTTTGTAATTTATCTCAGATGCTACATGTGCTTCAATAGATAAAACTGTCAAAGCTGCAAGTCTTTTCTTACCCATTGTATTTCTTAGATAATTTTTTTTTCAATTTTGATTTTGAAAAGCTCCTCTCAGCAGAAGCGGCACTTACATGTATTGTTAACAAAATTCAAAAGATGTAAATATTTTTGAAAATTTCTTTCAAGTCGTTCTCTATAACATATTGGTGCAAATGTTTCACGTCTGTAATGGTGGTGGGTAAATTTGGGATAATATTTTGTAATACTTCATATAATTCGTAAGGCTGGAAGTCACTGCTCTCACCTACTTGCAGGACTGTTAGCAAATCTTGATAGATTTTCAGTATCTGCTCTTTTGAAATATTTTTAAACTTGCTTAAAACATAGAAACCAAAATTTTCAAAATATTGATTTAAAGACATAAAACTTGAATCCATATTGCTTATCATAGAATCAATCATGGTATTTAAAAGTCTGTTTTATACCGGCCTTTGACCAACTCTATAGGTTGATCGCCGCCTTCATAATCAAACATCTTTTTCTTTTGGCTACCCTTTTATTTTAAAAATCTTTTGGAAAATCATAACGGCTTTTTTCAATAAACTTGCGAGTGTCAGACAAGCCTTATCCAAATCCAGTTTGTCGATACTCTTTGATCCAGCTACGAAATGTACGCAAATGCTCAAGATTAATGCATAAATGGGCTTGTACAGATTGCCATAATTTTCTTAGGTATTGACACGTTAATTCATACCATACATGTAATGATATGATAAATTCCAAACTGAACATTTTATTTAAAACGGAATCGCAATCGCTGAGAGTGTCGAATTGTTCCTTTTGGTTTTTTAAGTGAGAAAAAACCACACAAAAAAATCTGAATAATACCAACAAATGTTTTTGTTGCCAGTGAGGATTTAGCTGCGTCTACCAATAACATATTCCAGCTATTTCAATCGCAAGATGTGAAAATTACCCTCGGATTTATGTTTAATATTCGAGTTTTAATTCCACTATTTATGCCTACCATATTTGCACCATTGTCGTATCCTTGTCACGACAGTTCTAAATATCTAAGACATTTTTTTCTAGCTCTCCAAGTATTGGGCAAATATTGTCAAGTCATTTCAGCAGCAGCAAAAAATCTGTTAAAGTTTTTTTCTATACTTCCAGTTGATGTATTAAAATATCTTACGGTGACTGTCATTTTTTAAATTCTACTACAGTAGTAAAAAAGAATAATATTTGCTTCTTTTTATGCTTTTCTATCAATCACTTCACTGGTAGCTGTGTTTGACATGATTGTGATCAATTCATTTTGAAAATCATGGCTTCGATAATTATGTGCAAGTTGTTTATTATCGATGTGATGTATGGTGTTCCCGTAACGTAGGCTCATATTTAGATATTAATTTAAATAATTCTATTAAGTATCCAGAATTCTTAGTATCTTCATCTGTTTTGAGAGACTCTCTGTGACCTCTAAACGCCAGATTAATTGATATCATAAATTTTTTAGCCTATCATAATCTCTCAAAGAAATTGTACCAATGGTTTTGAGACTCAAGAATTCGCCTTTCGTTTTCTCGGTCTAATGTTTTTCCGTGCTTTATTCCCTTCTCTAATGTTATTGGGAACATATAGGCCATATGTTTTTTAGTCTTCTCATGTCTATGTACTTAAGTATTTCCAATCACAGCACCCATCCTGTGTCATTTGAGTTTGTGAATCACCAATTAGTCTGCACATGGAAAACTTTATTTTTAGAACTTGAATAAATCAACCTGAGACGACGTTGAGTTTCACCATTATTTAGTTTTCTTGAGAAATGAAAATTGAAAAGTGTCTATGATCATCATCTACAGGATAATATTCATCACTGTTATTTAGCTGCCGTTTAGGACCGCTTTGAACTATATCATTACCGGGGAGTATCTGTCATGGGAAGCAAACACAATCCCGCGTCAAAACTTGAAAATGCTTGTTTCACTACGTCACTGGCATCTCTGTTCACAGGCGAACTCTTTTCTTGATTGTGACTTATATTATTCAACGTGAACATAGAAATCTCAGCGTCAGATTATGTTTCGAAATAGAAATAAGATCAAAAACTTTCCAATGTCCGTCTTTTGGTATCAATAGTCAGTGCATCTGGAGAACTTCCAAATTCAACGGAGACTCAAATTAATCGGTTCCTTCGACTTCTCAACAAATTTTATCCGTATCCGATTCTGTACTGCCAGATTCAGTCTGACCGAGAAATTTCATCATACCTAAACCTGTCTGGTGCAACTCTTTCCGCTTTTCTTTCTTCCTTTTTGCTGCACCAGATTCCCATTTTCTCTCTTTATCTCTATCTCTCTTAGTGCCTGTGCTTGACATGATTGATAAATTATGAAAAATGCCCAGTACCACTATTATTTTTTCTCACATCAAATACTTTTAAAGTTCTTATCATATTATAAAACAGGAATCGAGACTGCGTTTGCATGCGTTACTTTAATTGGCTTCCTAATGATGGGAAGTCCCGAACTATGACCCGTCTCTGACCGGGGATTTCCCGCTGTAGCAGCTAAACTCCGGCTAATGTTGTCAGACTAAATATGAACGAATGGGTGGAAACGGCAAAATTGAGAAATTTTTAATAAAGGAAAATGGAAAACAATATTTTCACGAATTACTTATATTAATCGGTGCATGAAAGCATATGAATATCTTTAAAAAAGGCGATATAAAAATTCTTCGGTATCTTATAGCGAAAAACATAGCTGAGAATTTTCTAATTTATTAATTATAAAAAGCTCTGTGGCGTGTACTTTTGAATTTTCTTTACTTTTAGACGATTCATTTCGACTTTGAGGCGCGAGGTCCTGTGCACGGCTTCGCCGTGCACGGTGGGGGCCACCGCCCACGCCTTGCACCGCCTCTGCCTGTAAAGTTAATGTACCGATGATTTTAAGAGGAAACTTCAATATTATCATATTTTTCACGAAATCTTTTATAGAGTAATTCAGAACCTTCTTTTCTATAAATCATCAAATTTTCGAATAAAAATTGTTGTATCTGTCCCATAGATTTTCCAGGCGAAATATAAACGGCAACCATTAATATGTATAGCCCATTCTCGGAATCGCAACGAGCAACGTATATTTCGCCTGTATCAGAAACATTAAACACCAATGCTTCTAGTGAATTTAGTATGTATGTCCATATGTGAAGTAATGAAGTGTGACGTATCTTGAGTATTGTGATAAATAGCTAAGCCTGCTGCTGGAACTTCGGGTCTTTCATAACTTAGTTGTAAGTTGAAATTCGGAATATCAAGTGGTTCTTCGTTTTTCATACGAATTTCCGACAAAAGGAGAACATTTGACTTTTTTACGAAAGCATCATTTTTTAGGTCAGCTCCATGCGCATGCAAACTTTGACAATTGAATGAAAATATCGATAATCCTTTCTTGTTGGAGATGAATTCTAGAAAAGTTTTGGTGACCGTTTGTAGTGTATTGTTTTGTAACCTTTTCAATTCTAACGTTAGTTCCTCTCTACGACTTGTTGATCTTATATGATGTTTATTTGCATTAATGACCATATTTTAATAAATCAAGGTTAATGTGAAAGTTAATTAAAAATTTATAAAATCTAATAAAAAAAACTACGATAAAAATATGATGGAACAACTAGAAGTCCGTTTTACCACGGTAGTAAGAAAACGTCTAAGCCACTGTGAAATACTAGCCCGGATTGCGTCATGCATTGAAGAGGTTATATATTAGAAAATAGATAATACAAAATTTTCAAACGCCAGAATAAATACGAAGATTTAAAATAACTTTAAACAAAAAAAATTTCGAACGCCAAACTAAATAAGAGTATTTAAAATAATTTTCTGTTATTTATTTTTTATCTTAAAAACATAGTTTATTTATTTAGTACTCTCTATTGTACTGCACAATGATTCTTCAATTAAACGATTCAAATAATAATCAAACAAAAACACTATTTTCAACAATGCACTGTATATACACATAGAACTTTTCATTAAATCCATTCAATTTCACAAATAAGATATACACAGCACTATACGTCAGCTGTATAGCCACAGATATACTGCTGTAAGCATGTCGGTAACGCAAACGCTTGAGATTTCGCCCATCCAAAAAGTATCTAAAGCGAACAACACACTGCGCATGCGCCAGTCAGAGCATGTCAGTGACGTGAACCCATAAGATTTTCCCCTACCAAAAAGTGACCAACGCTGCTGAAGAAGTTTTCACTTAAAAAATATTTTATAAACGATTGAATATTTCTAACAAGATATATAATATATATAGAGAGAGTGAACAAACAGAGTAGGAATTGAAAAAAGGAATTACGTTTAATAAAGTGTGGTTATCTCTGGTATTCGTGCATCCTGCACCATTATTTTCTGTACTTTCCATGAATTGCGTGCTCGAGGAATTCTAAGCCAAATGGAGAGCCGTTTTGATTTCTGAAACCGAGCTGGATGGATGCTGACAAATTGCGAAGAGTCTCCCACGAAACTATCCCACAGAAGCTCTCTAAGATTAAGATCAGGGGACCAAGAATCCCTGGATATCTTCATGTTCAAGAAAGTTGTCTATATTGACCTTGTCGCGGACGCAAGAGGATTCTATTAAGAAGCGGACATGATCTTAAAAATATCACAAAGATAGAATAAAAGTAGCTAATATACAACTTTATCTAGTTTAAAACTGGGAGCCATTTGAAATCCTAACATTTAATCTGATGATTGAAAATCACTTAACTTCAGTCGGAGCTCTATCCTTCTCGAACCCCAATTGCTCGGTCATCCCCAATGTTTTTTAATTCCCCCAACACCGATGTATTATAAGACAAGTATTAATTTCAGGTCTTACAACCTCCTAGTTGTTGCTCATCTTCTCTTATTCTTAAATTTTACTATTAACCTGACATACCCAACGTTAGGGTTTAAATAGTATTTCCTTTTGTATAAAATCAAGTCGTATCTACGGAAAATGGTTTTTAAACGAAAATCACACTAATGAATAGATTCCACAAGATGATTAGCAGAAGAACCCGAATAGTACCACTAGGAACTCTCGAAATAGATGGATATTATTATCCGTAAATAGGAATTCAGATTTCGCTCTGTATCTTTGAGCATGGACAAAGCCTATTTCAAAAATATAGTGGTCATAACATCCAGCACAGCAAACTTATCCAGGTCATTCACTTATTTTCAAATTGTCCTGCGCTTACAGAGCGTGTATGGTATATTCTAAAGAGACAACTTGCAGTCCGGAGACAACTCGGCACCCACCAAGCATGATGCCTGATCACACCGTGACTACTCCTAAAGGAAATTAATTACAGACGAATTATGCTTCTGCTTGCGGCACATAGTCTGAAAATACTATGAGAGGAGTTGTTTTAGTACTGCCTTATGTATCATCCTACTGGTCCTGCACCGGGTATTATGGTAGACTTGGTATAGCAATTCCACATCCTCCAGTACAGTGATTTCCAAAGTGGTCTGTACCCCTGGTACCCAGGGTCTATGACAACTTGCAAGGTGAAAAAATAATTTAAGGGTTTGTGAGGGATAAATTGAAGTCTACGATAGAGGCTTTCATTAAACTACGCCGTGACTTTAATTTTAAAAGAAAATATTATCAAGGTGAAACCAGTTTTTATTTATTTAACGGATTTATTTAA